>CBVK0100031592.1:0-10459 GCA_900067695.1 Picea abies | reverse complement strand
ATTGGTATGGATTGGTTGGACAAGCATCATGTTGTCCTAGACTGTTATAATAATGCATTTACTTTCTTGGATGAGGAAGGAAACTTGGGAACAATTCAGGGTATTTCAAGGGTAGTATCCATAAGAGAAATTTCAGCCTTGCAGTTGAAGAAACACTTCAAGAAAGGATGGAAAATTTATGCAGGTCGTATGGAATATACACCTAAGGATAAATTAACAAGCATTGAAGATTATGCAGTCTTGAAAGACTTCAAGGATCTATTTGAAGAGATATTGGGGTTTCCACCAAAGAGGGATATTGATTTTTCCATTAATTTGATGCATGGAGCAGTCCCAATATCCAAGACTCCTTATAAGATGAGTACACTAGAGTTGAAGGAATTGTAAATGTAGTTTGAAGAGATTTTGAAGAAGGGGTATATATTCCCAAGTGTGTATCCTTGGGGTTCCCCAACATTATATATGAAGAAGAAGGATGGAACCTTGAGGTTATGCATTGACTTCAGGAAGCTGAATAAGGTGACTGTGAAGAACAAGTTTCCTTTGGCAAGGATAGATGATATTTTTTTTATTATCTGAAGGATGAAAATATATTCTCCAAGATTGACCTCATATCATGCTATCATTAAGTGAGAATTAAATAATAATACAACAACAAGACATCCTTTAGAATGAGGAATGTTCATTATGAGTTTACAGTGGTGCCATTTGGGCTGTCAAATGCACCAGTTGTCTTCATGTGTATGATGAATGGTATATTCAAATCAGATTACTTAGATAAGTTTTTCATTGCATTTTTGGATGCCATACTTATTTACTCTAAGTATGAAGAAGAGAATGAGCAACACTTGAGGATGGTGCTACAAGTATTGAGGGAACATAAATTGTATGCAAAGTGGAACAAGCACTCATTCTATCAGAGGCAGATACATTATTTGGGCCACATCATTTCAGAGGAAGGGATACCAATAGATCTTGAGAAGATAAGAGCCATTGAGGAATGACCAGTACCAAGGAATGTTTCAGAGGTGAGGTCATTCCTGTGACTAATAAGTTATTATAGAATATTTATTGAAGGTTTCTCGAAGGTTTCACACCCAATCACTTCCTTGCAAAAGAAGGGTGTGAGGTTTGAATGGACCTCTAATTTTGAAAGGATTTTTCAACGTTTGAAGAACTTGTTGACAAGTGCACCAATTTTGAGGATTTTTGATCCAAATGAATATTTCGTTGTATGCACTGATGCATGCAAGGAAGGGCATGGAGGATTCCTCAGTAAAAAAGGACATGTGATATGTTATGAATTAAGGAAGTTCAAAGAACATGAGAGACACTATGCCACTCATGATTTAGAATTGGTAGCCATAGTGCATTCCTTGAAGATGTGGAGGCACTATCTCATGGGAAGAATATTTGAGTTTTGAACGGACCATAGTGGTATGAAATATTTGTTCGGACAACCAACTTTGAATGCCATAAAAATTAGATGGTTGGAATTCCTCAGTGAGTATGACTTTGAGATAAAACATATCAAAGGCTAGGAGAACAGGGTGGTTGATGCACTCAATAGGAGGGTGCATGAGATGCATGCTATATGCATTAGCATGTACAAATATGATACAGAATATAGAATTCTAGAAGTTGCAAAATCAGATCTGTACTAGATGGAAATGAAGGAAAAACTACAACAAGGTAATAATCGACTGGAAATTCAAGATTATGAGCTATGGGAGGATGACATACTCATGTATAAGGGCATAGTTTATATGCATAATTCTCAGGAAATGAAAAATCTGGTGTTAAGAGAGATGCATAATGTGCCTTATGTTGTCACCCATGGTACCAGGAAACAATTGTAGCTGTCAAGAGCCAATATTTTTGGCCTAATATGAAGAAAGAAGTGGTTGAATATTCATCTAGATGTTTAGAATGTCAGAATGTAAAGGTTGAGCATAGGGATCCAACTAGTTTGATACAACTGTTTCCCATTCCAAAGTGGAAATGGGAAGTGGTGACAATTGATTTCATCACCAAGCTACCCAAAATAGTGAAGCAACATGATTCCATCATGGTTGTGGTGGATACGCTCACTAAAAATGGTAATTTTATTCTAGTGAAGCTAACTCACAAGGAAAATAACATTGTAAATATTTATATGAGGGAAATTTCTAGGCTTCATGGTGTGCCAAAGGTAATTGTTTCTAACAGAGATCCCAAGTTCACATCATTCGAAGGATTTGGGACTGTTATTGCATGATTTGTGGTTAGGGAAAATCCTGACCAAAACCACAAGCGTGTGACACAACTGAGGACACCTATCACTGTTACCTGAATAGATATCCCCCTCGTTTTAGTGATGGACAAGTACAAGACAAGGAGGATTCCTAGGTGACCCTAAGGGGATTGCAAAGGAGAATACAAGGAGAAGAATGGAGAACCCCTATAGGTAACAATGAAAGGTTCTAGGGGCTTGATGGAGGATGAGTATCAGTCAAGGAAAAGTTTCCAATGAAGAATACCTTCAAAACTAATGTTAGACAACCAAAACCAAGACAATATATGATAAAATGAGCCCTAGAACAAGGGGGAAACGACAAGTTATGCTTGTTTTCCCAAAATTGCAACACTAAATAATTATATATCAACAAATGACAAGTCATGATAACTGCAAATTACATGATCTATTCAACATATAATATTGGACAAATTATCTTGTATTTAGAGATAGTATTCCAATGCTTAAAACAATGCATTAGATGACAAAGGAGGGTTGTAAAAGAGTGTTATCAACATAGAATTATAACAACCCTATGGTTTTAGATAATATTTTCTACAACATCAAATTTTAACCAAAAAGTCAGCAAGCAATCCACTAAATCAATATCCCTTTAAAAGTAGATCAAAATTCATTGCTTACATGCAAATTTCAGTGGTCAAAAGTGAAGGAAACTTTGTTGAGAAAGAGAGTTTATTTCAACCCTAATGGCTGTAGCTTAATTCTTATTACAAAAAAAATAATCATTTGGCCAATTAAAACACCCTTTAAGAATAAGAGAGTAAAAAGAATGAAAATTTCAAATCCAACTTAAAAAATTCCAAAACCATAAATTTCACGTTTACCAATGCAACAATTAACAATCTCCAATGTAAAGATTAGTGCCTTATTATTGGGTGAATGGAGTTACTTGGAAGGAAAAATAGACAAAGAGGAAGAATATATATTTTTTTGAGAGTTAAACCCTTATTAAACCCAACAACAATCCTTCCAATTCATTTAGCTTGGAAACCAAGATGAGCCGGGGTTTGAAGTTTCTCTAGGGGTGTAAACCCTCTTACTTCCTAGAGAAATAAACCCTATCTAATCCTTGCAACAAGGGTGTAAATTCTCTTACTTCTTGTTGGAAGAATTATAGCACTTCAATAGCAAAAATAAATATACCTTGGTGGAGGGTGTAAGCCTTTTTACTCCTCCTAGGGTTTAAAATATATTTCTTGAATTTAACAAGTAAAATGACAACAAATTGCAGACACTACTCACCAAAATCCAAAAGATAGCATACAAGAAACCATTACTACCAAGATATCATCCAAAAATTTCCAAAGAAAAACCACCAAAATAATTTGCTAGCCTTTAAAACTCCAAATAACAAGTGTTGCATCCATTGTGACAAGAAAAGATACATAGCGATTTACCCAAGGGGGGATGAAATTTCAGCTCAAGAGTGATAATCTCAAGTGATGAGTTATGATAAAATGAAAATGACTTTCCTTATATTTATATGAGGAAACCAAAGTCATATTTTGTCCACATTTTTCCACTTTTACAATAAAACCCTAATTTTAGGTCATAACCAAAAGTTACAATGCAGTATTAGGAAATTGATTTGCTCTTTTTCCCACATAAGGTACAAAATGACCAAAAATAATAAAATGATGGGACATTGGCCCATAAATATATCCTCCAAGGTGGCACATGTGAATATAATTATCATTCCAAGGCCAAGACTTCATGCTAGAAAGGTGCCACATCATCCCCATATCAAACAAGAAGGTGGGGCTTCAATCCCACAACACCACCAAGTGCACCAAAATGGACAAACGCCCTCCCAAATGTGTGATGTCAAGCTATCCAAGAGGTACGTTAGGGCATAGGAAGGTGGAATCACTCTCTATTGATCATTCTAGGCCTTCATCATGTGCTAGGGACGTCTCTCAAGGTGCAACATTCATTATCTTATGCCTCCAATGAGTGGGGTACAATGCCCATCCATTGGGATTTCAACCCCCTATGAAGGTCCAAGTGGATTAATCCCTTCATGAATGTATTCCACTGAGAAATTTCCTACAAAGATAAGAAAACACTCCCTCCAAGGGTCCACAAGTCACATTCATCATTCCAAGTAAGACACATTTAATAAAAGAACCACCCAAACATGTGCATTAAGTCCCTGCTTTTCAAACTAAACAAATTATCAAATACCTTATACACTCTTCCAAATTTAGGTATGGGAGGGTTGTCATGGTGCCTATTGGGTAGGCCAATCCCCAAGTCAAGGAATGTTTCATAAGAAGACCCTCTATATTCCATGTAGTGAATATGAGGTGGATGGGGGGTAATACTTTTTGGCAGGGGGTTTTCGACATATAAAAGGCTCATATTATCTCATTTATTGGTGTCTTTGTGGAGGGTGTTCCACATCCCTTCATTTGAAATGCAACAATTTTCCAAGCCCTTTATTTTCCTTTCATTTTTTATGGTATGAACATTGAATTCTATGTGCAAGGAAAGAAAAATAGCACCAAAATTCCACTTGAAGTTAGAACACATTGAGTGCCATATGCATTGGAAATTAAAGGACACCACAATGCATTTCCCCATCAAGTAGGACATTTTATTCATTTTATTTTTAAAGGTCCTTCATTTTTTATCAATCAATGTTTCATTTCTCTAAATACCTTAGGGTGAGAATCCATAAGGAAAGATTATGGATTTTTACTTTTACAGTACCAGCTACAACACCTATGGGCCGTTAGCCCCTTCTTCTCATGAAATGAGGTACAATCCCTTCTTGGGGTTAATGAACCCAAAAACCAAAAAGATGATGAAACATAGGGGAAGAGGTGTGGAAAGTGGTAATTATGAGTGGCAATGGTATGGTGACCCTTCAATGAGACCCCCAATAGAAACCCTTTTCCTATGGGTGACCCACTTACTAGGAAACCATGTCAATCACCAAGGTGAAATAAGGAAAAAGGTATAATTTCCAAGAAAACGCTCTATAATAAAAAAATGACCCTTTGAAACATGCTCAAATGCATAAATTATTAAAGTGACACATACCATGAGACTAGACTTATTACCTCATGAAGCAAGATCTGATGTCCTTTTTGGGCTAGCCTAGTGTGGTGAATGCTGCTATGCTGTTGACGATAAATGGTGATATGTTGTGGAGAGGAGGGGTTCTATCTTCTCAATGTGGGATCAACTAGTTATTTGGCTCTCGACACTCCATGTCTTCTACTCGTGGGCCTTGAGACATCATCTCCTTAGTTACCCATATGCTTGGGGGGTAATAGAACTGATGTATTGTATTATGTATGAAATGAATAAAATATAGGGTTTTGCAAAATTACCTGTGTGTGTATGGATGAAATGTTGTATGATGTTGTGTTGTTGACATGAAAATATGCACTTAAATTCCATTGTTTGAATGAATAAATCCCAGTGGGGAATAGTATATTGTGTTATTGTGTTGTAGGTGAACATGGGTTTGTGGAAGACCATGTGTGGAATTGTGATCATCTGTAGGTGTAAGTGGTCCTGGGAGAGGATGTCTGGAGAACTGATGATTCTCTACATATATGTGAGGATCCATAGATTTGTGAAATAACCCTCGGTCAGAGAGTTGAAGAGCACCGTGTGGTAGTGAGAGCTCAATGTAAGATGCTCTGGAGAATGAGCATAGTTTTCTGAATAACAATATAAGAAAAGAGCGTTCTAAGAACAAAAAAATGTTTGCATCACATTGATCTGAGAGGTTTGCATATGAGATGTGTTCCCTAATCAATAATTTAACCATTGATTTACGATTGTGTGACAAAATCAAAGGGTGAAACTATGGCTAAAGGTGGCACTAAGGATTGTGAGTATAAGTTGTGGTAGAATGCATTATTTCGGTGTGGGTTTTGTGTTGCAACAAAGTGGTGTTACAACAGAGATGTGTTGTAGCAGGAGACGTGTTACAAAAAAGTGGTGCTACAACAAAGATATGTTGCAAAAGATACATGTTGCAGCAGAATATGTGATACAATAGAAGACATGTTGCAATAGAATATGTGTTACAATAGAAGACGTGTTGCAACATAAGATGTGTTGTAGCAGGAGATGTGTGGAAACAAGTGGCATGTTACAACAATAGGCATGTTGCAACAGAGGCGTGTTGCAACAAAGGCGTATTACAACATAACATGTTTTAGTAGAGGCATGTTGCAACAGAAGGTGTGTTGTAGCAGAAGACATGTTGTAGCAAGAGGCAAGTTGCAGCAAGTAAAGGCACCGTTTTTTGGTTAATACAGATTGGTGCTCTGTAGTAGCTATTTACTGGTGCTACAAGGAAGAAAACATGGATATGTGATAGTAGATGTACAACCCTAGGGGTTGTGGCATGATCGAGTGACAAATCAGGGAGACATAGAAATGGGGAAGAAGCATTAGGGCATATGTGGCCCCAATTATGCATAATTGAAGGGATGTTCCACTTCATATTTACTCTGGTGGTAGGGGTGGATTCCCATTACATCACATAAAATGTATTTCATTGTGTATCACTATACCTATTGATCATTTTTAGTTATTCCCAACATTTGAAAGATGTATCCATTTTTGTAATTTACAATATAGTCACTTTAATAAGTTCTTAAAAATAGATATTGCAATTTAATTATCTATTCCTATTATTATTATTATTATTATTATTATTATTATTATTTTTGATAAAATCAAGGATATTAGTTGACATATCCTATAATGTCTCGTGGACATTTATGTAACTAATTTAATGACTTAGGTAGTTACATATATTTTATCTTTTTAAGACACATTGAACTTGGAGTATGACTAATCTCCCTTTAATTATTTCACCTTTGATCGGATCAACTTTGATTATGATCTGATCCCACATTTATATATTTCATTAATGATAAGAAGAAATGGACATGCAACATATGTGTCTTTCAACTAATCTCCTTATTAGTTCTTCTCAATCAATTTTCATTGTTAGGCCTATTTCACTTATGCCCTTGGAACTAGAGCCCTCCTCAAGGGTTACTACCCCATTAGATCCTCTTTTTGTAAGGTTGGGAAAGCACCACACCATCTCTTGTGGTCTAAGTGAGATTCTTCATCCTCTACAATTTGTTTTCCTTTTCTACCATAAGTATCAACTCATCTCCATAGCATTGTCGCCCTTATATAGTCAACGCATTTTTTTTCTATTTGGAGGGAATTATAGTAGGTTCCCTCACTCCATGGCACTCACCAAGGAAATAAATTCCACTCATTGCACTTTCTACAACCCAATATGAGGGGTATGTGTAATTCCTTCCCTGCTCAATGTGGAGCTAACACATGGCACTTCAAAAATTTTATAAAATATTAAGTAAATAAGAAATATACAATGTCAACCATAATTTAAAGTTAAAAACCATAGGTATTGCAACATGGATCATATATGGTGTTTCATTGCTACTAGTATGTGATGCCTAGAAGTAAGTAAAAACAATTAAGGGGAGAGATGTCACATTCCATTGTGCCATGGAAAGATCCTATGGAAAAGATGACTACAAAACATTTATTAAATAGAATATGAGGGTCATCTTGTTGCACCCATTCCAAATGATAGAGAGAGGAGTGAGGAGTAGTGGGAAGCTGTAGATGGTTGAAAAAATTATTGGAAATTAGGTTCTTTTGGCTTCCATTGTTGAGAATAGTAGTTGCAAGTTGATATTTTATTTGATAGTTGTGAGTAAAAAGGATATTTAAAGATGGTGCGACATGTTCATTGACCATCAAGTTTAAGGATATATCTTATTTCATAGGTTTAGGAAGATGAATGATATCGGGTTAAGGAGAAGGATCAATCGATGGGAGTGCCTAAAAATACTCAGGGGTTTTCTCCTCAATGTATAAAATTTTAGATGTGGATTAACATTGCAAAACTATACAATCTATAGCATCATGGTATTGAATTTTATGATAATAGCACCATTGTGGAGGACAAGAAGAGGTTGCAATTCTTCTAGGAAGATTAGAAGGATGTTAATAATTCCTAAGCATAAAAGGGCCAAATAAAGGTAATTTCTTATTGGTTTTCCCTAGTGGGTTTCCATGGTAAGTCTTAATGTTATTACTATGTTTATGAATGATTGCTTCATGGAGGAGCATCCCTGGGCTATGTAATCAACAACACAAGATTTTATTTCTAGTTTGTACTATTTGTTGTTTAGTGAATTTTCTTATTAGGAGGGAATACAAAGGTCGACATTACTACAAAAAAGATGTGACATGAAACTTAATCATCCTTTGGCTACAGAAGGAGTGCATGTTGCTACAAAAGGTAAATATGAAAGAATTCCATTTTATTTTATCTATGGATCCACATGTTGTTGGGGAAGATAACATATAAATGCATGAGAGGAAAATTGGGTGCAGTGAATGAGAAATTGATCATGCGCTATCACTAGGGGATTTGTAGAGGGAAACACTGGTGAATATGAAGCACTACAAAGATTGTTTGATTTCTACTTGAACTAAAAAAATTGAGGGGAAGTTATGAATCAATTGAATTAGCTTGAGGAGGGGTTAAACTACAAAAATATGCAACAAAAGAGTAGGAGAGAGAATGCCTAGTTCATGCTCTTAGAGTTTGAGACAATTTTGTGGTTTTATATTTTCCAATTGATCTTTGCCAATTTGATCCAGCCATAAAGAGTTCAATTATGTCCCTTTATTTTTGGCTAAATTTGTTTACATTATTGATTCTGTCCATATTCAATTATGTAGCATTTGCATCTTTTGAATTTGTAAGTGCACTAGCTTCATATCCACTACATTCTCACAACACCAATCTAGTTATGTAGTTGTGTTAGTGATTTATAGAGCTTGGACATGCACGAAGTGGTATCAAATTGAGGTTCAGTTATGGGTTGAGAAATTACAAAATTACCAGATTTAATTAGTTCATGAGAATTGGGTTATGTGAGATTATTTCCTATGCAATTGTGATAGTGAGGGGAAATGAGAGAGGGTCATTTTGGCTTGTAATTGTTGGAAGAAGAGTGGTGGGAGACAATGTTGGAAATAAAGGCCTATGAATAGTAGTCTGGTTGAGGACTATGAGACAACTATCAAGGATTCCACCACGAAGATGAGCAAATCGAGGAAGCATGAGGAACCAAGAATTGAAGGAATTCAAAAGGAGATTTGAGGAATTAAAGAATATAAGTATTGGAGATGTTGAAATTGTAGCTGAGTTAGAATTAAAAAATGAGACAGAGAAAGAACAAAATGTTAATGAAAGAGACCCAACTAGGCATTTTATCTCATTTCTAAAGGACAAAAGTATTGCAAGGGTGGAAGTTCTTCCTACAATGGTAGTGTGAAATTAGATATTCTCATTAAGTGGATAATAGAGTTTGAGAGATACTTTGAGTATGAGAATTCATGACTCCAATAGAGTTCATTTTGCAATAGCAAAGCTAAAAAGGCATGTTACACTTTAGTGGGATGTTGTGTTTAAAGATAGAGTAAACAAGCAATAGAAAAAGATTAAAACCCAAAATGAAATGGTGAGTAAGATCAAGGAGAAATTATTGCTTGTTGATTACCAACAAAGTTTTGCATACAAGCATAGAATTTGAAGCAGGAAGAGACATATGTCTAGGGGTATATTGAAAAACTCTTTAAATTGTTGCTCAAATTAGTAATTAAAGATTTCGAGTATCAAAGAGTAGAAAGGTATGCAAATGGATTGAAGTTTCAAATCCAAGACGAGATGAGTACCCATCATTTTCGAACTATTGATGAAGTATACCAAATTGTTTTGACAGTAGATGAAAAGTTGAATAAGAAGTGGTAGAATAACTGTAGAGGAAAGGGCCTTAGCGGTAGAGGAAGAGAGAAGGCTACAAGAGGACTTGTTTAGTGAAGGGAGAGAAGATGAACTGACCAATAGCCAAGTTGCCAAAGGAGACAACCATGCTAATAGAGGTAGACATTTTGGAAGATGTAAGGGTAAGTATGCCATTAATTGCTACAAATGTGGAGTAGAAGGGTACAAGGTATCTAAATTGCCAGAGAAGCACAATTCAAGAAGAAAAAATGAGGTCGACACTCATGTCACATAGGAACATGAGGCATCAGTTGTGAGAGACAATGTTTTAGTACTTTAACATGAACATG
>CBVK0100031575.1:0-11974 GCA_900067695.1 Picea abies | reverse complement strand
CCCCCACTTGGGGTCATATCATATACATTTAACCCCATATATGCCCCCCTCGGGTCATAAGAATCAAGCTTACAAATACAAATGACCCTATGAAGCCGAAGTATGGGAGGACGAGGAAATATAGAGAAGAGCCATAAATTATGATGAAATCCTTTTCAATATGAGAGGCTACTCCAAACCAAAGAAAGATACATCTGAGAAGGAGAAAGTAGAGAAAGAGGCTACAACTGAGAAGGAAAGGGTGGAAAAGGAAGATGAAGCATTAAGACTTCAACAAGAACAATAAGATATAGCCAAGGCAGTACCATAGGCATAGAGAAAAATAATAGAGCAAGAACAAATGAGAATTATCAAATAACAAGAGGAGAAATTGAATGGGATGAAGAAAAAAAGAAGAAGAAGAAAAGAAGGTTTGGGAGGAGGCTCAAATCATCGATCATATTGATATTGAGCCACCTGAATCTACTTCTAGCACCACTTTAATTACAGACCATTTTCCTTTGGGAGAGCTGGGATTGGGAGAGTTTACTCCTTCCAAATCCGACAGGGTAGCCAACCTTGACTTATTCATGATTGACAAGGCTAAAGGAAGAATTGTTAATCAATATCACAAGAGACTTGCTATTCTGAGTGTTTCAATGCTTATAGTAACTACAAAAACACCATTAATTATGGAAATTGGGAAAGATCCTATAGATTTAGCCTCGATGGGAGTGGCATTCACACAACCCTTTGAGCAAAACATCAGAGACATGACCAGAGAAATAGAATAATATAAAACTAAGATCAAAGATCTGGAAGAAGAGGTATGGTATTACAAAGGAGACATAACAAGTATCTTTGAGTTTAGAGCCTCTGACAGTGAAGTACGAGAGTAGTTGGGGACCACCTTAAAATAGTTGTACACCAACCTGAAGGATTTCTTGGATATGTCTATGTAGTTGTTAGCACTATTACTAGACTAGGTCAAAACCAAAAATGTAGAGCTGCATAAAAATTTTGTAGGCATCGATAATCTAAAATTGTGGCCAAAAAAGAACCTAGATATGTCTCAGGACCTTCCAAGAATGACTGAAAAAGGTAAATCATCTAAATTATGCAACACTCATCAATTACTAGAGGGAGGTGGAGAAGCTAGAAAAGTATATATCAAATTTGATAGGAAACTACACATGCATCCATGTGTTGCAGAAAAATTAATCAAACGATGCAAGTTGCCTAAAATTGGAGATCCATGCCAACCAAGACTAGCGGAACAAATCCTTGTAGAACTAGAAGCAACTCTGCATTCAAGAGAACCTTGATGGAGATAGCTCAACGAGTCACCAAAGCAGTGTTGAAGAAACACATCATAATACCTTCTAAGGATAATAACTTAATAAGTTCCTTTGTGGTCATATTGAAAAAAGATACATGGACATCATGTCCCAATATGTAGCCACATACAAAGTCACATTATAAATTTTTCTCTTTAGGAGAGTAGTAAGAATGGTTTCTTATTATGAAGTGTGGACTACATATTTTAAATATAAGGTTGAAGGTCGAGCATAATATTTGTCTTTAGGCCATGGTGTTTAATGTGTACAGTTAGAAAAAGACAAAACTAGAGAAGTCCAAAGGTTGTAATGGTCACTGGGATGTAAAAAAGTCCCAAGAAATAGTTGCAACGCATTGGCTATATATGCACAAGAGTACCTAATTGAAAGGGCTCTTACTTTTTGTAATTTTGGAGAATTATTTCTTGCAATTTTAACGAGAAGAAGCTCTCAAGGCCATTTTGGAGGAGAAGTGATTTAGCATTGTATGATGTGCTTGCTGTGAATTATTTCCAACTTTTATATTGTCATCTTCATCACTGTAAGGTTATATTATTGATATGACAGACTATTCTTCTGTGAGTTTCTATAGCTTTACATTCCATTACTTTTTTGATATTGTTGTTCTAAGTTGATAAATAGATGGTTAATGAACTACTTGTTGTTCCAGACTAAGATGTTCACCTATATTGTTCATTATTACAATATTATGCTTTTCTTTAACAACTAATTATTTTTTATGTACAAGCAAGGATTTATAATTCACCTTCTATTTTCTTTATTAGTCTGGTCCTAGCTAGGGTAGGTTAGAACAATTTTGATTTTAGTACTTGGATTAGTTCATATTGCACACTACACTTTGCATATTAATCACCCCATACCCATTCACTTTAGTAATGGGAGCCAGGTCAAAATGCGGATGGGTCTCCTATACCAAAATGGTGTGAGCTCTAATTCAGACTTTATACTAAGGAGTACCCATGTTTGTTGAAGGGGACTTTGCGCACATCAACCAATTTTGGTGCTAGATCGAGGGTCACTAAGTTGTATGGCTGGTAGAAATACTTGGTCTTCACATGGACAAACTTCAGTTCCTACAACCCATGAACCTTGACCGAGTCTTTTTCCTAACACATGTGAAAATATCGAACTAGAATCTACTTATGAAGACTCTCCTCCTGCCTTCGAAAATCCTATGTTCAGGAACCCCAATTCACCTAGTGAACCTTTATATGTTTTTCCTAAAACCAAAGTAAATGCTTTATGATGTATTGCTTAGGCCTTAGTCGGGAAAATCGATAAGCCTTATATATCACCTTTGCTTCTTAGACAATAAAAAAAGCCACCGACTTCAAACTCTCACAATAGTTCTTGTAGATTATGTGGAAGATTTGGTTGAACTTGCTTTGCAAGATATTCCTTGACCATTATACCAAATACCACCAATGCTTCATGATTCACCTCATTCTTCATCTTCTAGATCTAAATTGAATGAAACAATTGATGCAATTTTTGATCTCATGGTTGGTAACCAAGATCTCCTTCCTGCATGGATGTCCCAAGGAGATTTAAACTTGGCAAGACCACTGGAAGACTTACACAAGCGTCGTGAAAGGATTTTACCCATATTTGATCCCAATAAGTCATGAATTCACGAGAATCACATAAACAATGCCTACCTTGTTGTAAGGCTCATGAATGTTGAGCACGAGGATGTGATATGTTGAATGTTCCCTTATACCTTTGAGAATAATGCATCTACTTGGTATTATAGTCTACCGAACGGTTGCATTAGAAGTTGGTATGATTTTGGAAGGGATTTCCTCATTAAATTTGGGGAAGAGAAAACCCTTGCTACCCTCCTTGAAGGAATTGATTTCTATCAAGAGTCAAAGCCCCCACCAAGAGAGAAAAGCATCGAGAGAAACAAACCAAAATATAACCCCGAAAATTGGATGGACCAGGTCATAGCGGTATTGCAACCACACACTAAAAGAACCAACTAGCAGGAAGTACCAGGCAGAATCAACTCCACAAATCAATCGCAAGGGAGAGGCCCAAAACACTGCACACCCAAAAGAAGGACCTCAAAGCACTGACCCATAGGCAATCAACACTGTATGTCCATACTAAGGACCTCAAAGCACAAGCCTCACCAACAATTAGATAAGGGGGTGGAAAACAGAGCACCAACACCCAACACATTCAGACCCCGATTTTTGTATACATCAAACCCTAAACATACCAGAAAAACTAGACAAGAGGACCACGGACTACAAGAAACAAACCCCCAAGAAAACCCTCTCGAGAGTGAGTGAACCAACCAAGAAAAACTAGAAGTGGGATGGACTAGGTCTGAGCGACATACAAACCCCTCAAAGGGAAGAGATATACCAAAAACTACCTGACCCACCGATTGCAATATCAGAACTTGACAACAAATATTTGAAACCAGAGCCAAGAAGAAAGGACATGCATCAAACTCTGATAACGATCTCGAAACAAGGAGGTGGATCTAAAAGAAGGTCCGCAAGGGATGGGGGGGAGCCCCACAGAGAGACGATGCCACAAAACCGAAGGAGGTAGTTGACCAGTTCAAAATTTGACAACCAAGCCAACTTCTAGAACATGATTACAAAAAAGAACAATCCTTTCAACCTAATTACAAGGGAAAGTAATCTTTTAAAAATGTTTACCAATCTCATCACAACAACATATTAGGGGGCAAGTCATCATTCAAAAATATCATTGAAACCAAGACTCTATGATGATGAGAAAGAAAAGTTTTAAAATCCCGCTCTTATTCTTAATTATATTTTATTTTCAAAGTCTTAACTATGTTCACTAAAAGTAAATTCTAAACCCTAAAGTATTTAGAATGAACTATAATTTTTCTTAATAAGAAGCTTATTTGTATACAAATTTACTAATATAATAAGTTCAAGTAGATCCACGTTAGGTCAAATCAGATTTTCAATGCAACTAGGAAATCGTTTTATTTACAAAATGATTTCGAGTCTAAGTAAAACAAGTATTAGAAATATCCACAAAAGGAATATTTTCGACTAATGGAAAACCAATTTTTCCCTTAGGTGGGGTTTTATATTCGAATTGATTTTCAATAAATTCACCTTCTGGAATTTCAATATCTTCAATCTCAAGAGAACCTGAGGAAGAAGATTCTACCTTTCGTCGTCTATTTGTTCCTGAAATAAGTTTCTGAGGGTGAGACAAAGGGGTAGTTTTTGATGAGAACAAGTATTTCTAATATTATTCTCTAGGTTTACTTGATTAGGTGAAAATATTAATTAAATATTTAAAATAAATAAAGAAAGCGCATAATTATACCTATATAATACCATGTCGACTTGTGAACTTTGACAAAGGTCCTCAACATAATCCCCTATGTAATCATCATTATATAAACATAGAGGTATATTATCTTTATTATATTGTATGTAAAACATCCTTTTGAGTTGCAATAATAAGGATGGATTAATAGTCGAGAAATATAACTATATGAATCATGACATATCAAAGCTTTTGAAATTACATAAAAGCTTTTGAAATTACATAAAGTTTTGCACTAGTTTTAAAATCATGAAGAAAAGAAAAGGATGAATCAACATCATAAATTATCAAATTTTATGTTTTCTCGGTAGAAATTTCAAGAAATAAACATTTCTTTTCTGTTCATCTTTAATAGTAAAATTTTAAATTCATTAATTTTTTTAATTTGTTCTAGAAAATAACTATTTTTATTCTTATGAACATAAGAAAGAATTACATTTTCAAGAGGCTCTTAAAAACCCTTTTAAAAATGTTATCTTCATAAAATCATTCATAATATTCATTAGCAACTAAAATGTTTTTTTCATCTTCAAGGCTATATATGTAATCAAAATATGACATAGGGATAATGATTTTATGAACATAAGAAAGGACTTCATTTTAAAGAGGCTCTCGAAAGCCCTTTTAGAAATGTTATCTTCATAAAATCCTTCATAATATTCATTAGCAACTAAAATGTTTTCTTCATCTTCAAGGCCATATATGTAACCAAAATATGACATAAGGATAAGCACTTAGTTTTCATCTTGAATAAGTTTATCCCTAAAGAAATTTATATGACGAGCTTCTAAAACTCTAGGAAGAAAATTTCTCTTCATGACAACTCAAAATAAATTTTTTCTTTCATTATTTTATTCAATATTTTCTTGAGAAAATTCTTCAAAAATATTTGGACATCAACATATTTAGGATGATGTATAGTTGTTCTTGAAGTTTTCCAAACATAACTTTCTCTTACATTCTTCATGCACTTTAGGTTCATAATTATTATGAGGAAAATAAAATCTTTATGAGCATCTCTAACCTTGTAGGAACATACTAATTCCTCCATGTGTTCATGCTGCAAATGTGTTTCTCATAAACTTATTGGACAAAAAATTCTTCACATTCTTCTAAGACAACAACTTCAGAGATTTCTTCATGTTTTTATGGGATAACAACCTTTTCATATGACCGTCTCATTTCTTCTCTATGCACATTCTTCATCAAATACCTTTTAGTATAAAGATTAGTAAGTTTATAAATTTTATTCTATTCCTAAAGCAACAATAAAAATCTGTTCTAATGAAAATGACCTTCTTTGTCTAAGAAATAAAGAAAGGTTAGACTCATGAGCAGAAGCATAATATACTTTTTAGCACTTCAGAGGGTTGGATTTCATTAGGTAAATCTATGTAAAATATTTGAAACCTCTTGTGAACATCTAAGAGGGTTACATCACTCCTTCTTCTCATTGAATAAACATTAGTGAGGTAATATTCATAGTTCTTCTTATCTACCCATTGGTCTAAGAAAACATCATAAAAATTTGACAACAACCTATAGAACTAGTAGGAAAGTTTTGAACTATTATCCCTAATCTCCCTTTAGGGAAGTAGAAACCATTCTCTTAAAGATATCATCATGTTCTATTTCCAAACTATCGGTATAATCTCGAAATGATGACAAATGTTCTTCAACCAAAACATTACTATCTTAGGAAGAATTTTGAGGTAATTTACATGCATATTATGAAGATTAAATGGTAAATTGAAAAACCTATTTCTTTTCAAAATCATAGGATGCAAATTAGCTTGTAGCTAAAAAGGTTTATTACCAACCAGAGGAATGGATAACTAGGCTCAAATATCTTACATGACTTTTTATTCATTGGAATAGTAAGAATTTCATATTTTGTTCATATGACCCAGGAAAGAAATTATAGTAGGAGATTGGCTATTATTTTCAAGAGACAACGATTCTTTCAAATAAGGAATGTAAACATAATCTAAAACTTTATTTTCGAAGAAAGGAAATAAATATTTGAATTTATAATCTTCCCAATCGATAAAATAAAGAAAAACCCTTTTCAAATACACAGGGAAGAATAATAAGGGACTGAGTAACAAAACTAGAATTTCTTAACCAAAACCTTTCTAATGAACTGAATCATCTAAAAGATATTATTCATTTTCAATTAAAGTATTCTTTCATTTGAGAATCAAGCGCTTGTTGTCATGTTCAGATTCACCACGAGAACTCAGAATCTAAACTTTGTCATTAACCAGGGAAAAGAAACGTTTTAACTTCAATCCATGGCAACAACACGAAAAGATGTTGGTCCTTAGGTTGTTCCTGGCCAAGGAACAATGCCAAGGCACCCTATGATGCTTTGATGAAGCCTCCCTGCTTTGGGATTCAAGCTCGCTCTTGAGTTGGAGGGTGTAACCCTCAATTTGTCACAAAAATTTGTTGCTAAGAGTTACCTCAAAAAAACCATTTAATACACATCTTAATGCCATAATCGAAAATAAAAATAAAATATTAAATAACTGAAGAATTAATGGCAGGAAGGGAAAGCAAACAACTCCAAACAAACTAGTAGACCATAGCCTCTCCAATGGGCACCTTTCTCCAACATTGCAGAGTCATAAAGATAAGTTGATGGAAGATACAAAAGAAGGGTCTCAAATTCTAGCAGGAATAACCTAGTACTCCTTGGCATTGAGTAAAACATAAAATCAGAAGTAAATCAAGACAAACAATCATGAATACGTCTGACAAGAAGAAAGCATATGGAAATAATTAAGCAAAGCCAATCGTATGCATGGAAATGAATTGACCATTCCGCTCAAGTTCCATAGCTCAACGATATAAACAAATCCTCGCACACAATTAATTTCTGTGTAGGATGTTCTTCAATGCAAATAGGCAGTAAAAATTACCAAACCTATCTAAGTAGTTAGATAAAACATCAACTCAGAACCCTGAAATAAATTTATCATATCATAATTATTATCCAACATATGTTCAGGTACAACCATAAAAAATACAATGAGAATATGTCTGCAAATAATCTTTTATTAGTTGCACAAAATCATGAAAATATTACATTCATGGAGAAAGAAGAGTCTTTTCTTTACAAAATAAGGTTACATAGACAAAAGAACAAGAGATGGAATCTGCAAGTGCCGGTGGTGAATCCACTGGTTGGTTTTCTGGCCAACTGTAAATAAAATGGCCCTATGGGCACTGAGCGTTTAGCTCCTTGCGATGCCAAATTCTCCAGCCCCTATTCCTTCTGTCAAACACTCCCTTTTATCCTCTTCCCAAAGCTGGGTGACGGTTACTTCAGGTAACTACTTCCCAGAAATGGAAAAAGGTAGTTTAGCAATTCAAAATAGCTTAACATCTTAAATCTTTTACTAAATTATCTTTAACAAATAAAGAACATGTTTGAACAAATAATCCCTCATATTTATCTTTAGTTGGAACTATATTTTTTCAAGGAATGGGTATTACAATTCTTGTCACATTTCATGCGACAATATAGCTATTATGATAAACTCTTTTGAAACTAGCTAAGCCACCAAACATTCATTTAAAGCTTCAGGTGTACATTGGATCAACTTGTCCATGGATGGCTCTGTCTCACTAATATCATTATATGATACCATCCAGAAGAATTGACCTTCACTAACAACAAAATGACAATACTAAAGTTGATAGTTCACCATTTCTAAGAGGTACATTATCATGAAGCTCGGTGAAACAAAGCTCCTACAAAGCCCCATGCAGATGGCCTTTGAAAGGTTGGTTTGAAACCATCGGTATCAATCCAGATCTTCTTCATAGCTAGCATAGGAACCAAGCATAACAATATGTATTCCTCCTCAAACAAATACTTCCACGCTGAAGCTGTTGAGGTCTTTTTGACAAGCCATCAAGCATCAACAAACTATGATATCCATCACCGTATCTTTTGCTAAATGAGCAACGTATATTTTATATTGTCACAAGAATCGTATCTAGATGCGTGAGCAACTTTATCAGTCAAGGCATGCATAGGTCATGTCAATTTAGGTTTATAGACAGGATGGAACCGCCCAACAAATCAATATGTTCTTAGAAAACTCAAACCACTGTTGTCATGAATGTATATTTTAGAAGTCACCATCATGTCATTGTAATATTGCTTGAAATCCCTGAACCATAATAAACTCTTGTGCATGAATGTCTCCATGAGAGTGCCGACCCATCACTTCTAGCATTTTATATTCAGGACTATATATATATATAAAATTTATGATTATATAATATATATTATTATAAATTAATATAAATAAACAAATATATATAGTAATGAAATATGGGTAATCTAATTTTGTGCATATTTATCTTTCTAAATAATCTCGAAGAAAATGTCATAAATTTATCTTTTTGAAAAACCAATAATTATCATGGCTCTATATAATTATGATATAAGTTAAAATATATGAAATTTATAATTAGAAAAATATTTTAAACTTTCTTAGTACTAGATTGTGACTTGACTAGGTAGAGCTTGGTAAGTGTTAACTATAGAGTCTAGGTTTTTGAACGAAGTACATTAAACTTAGAAACATATGATTTGATGATGACCTCGAATAATTTAGATATGGATAAAATGCAACTAATTTTTAGCATAATGATGATAAGTAAAGGTAAATTGAGTTGGGAAATACAAATGTTTCAAATGTAACGAAGGTTTGGATCTAGTTTAATCCGTAGGTGAGTTTTATAGATGATAAAGTTCCATCTCTAGCTTGAATTGAACATTTTTTTTGGGAACTCAAGATTGCTTTAGGATAATTGAAATAGAATCCAAATGTTAAGTATTAGCAAAAAACTTCAAAAAATTTGAAGGAACATTTTAAGCTACAACACATTCAAACCATTCTTGGATAACTTAGCGGTCATCTACCTAGATGACATTGTGGTGTTTAGTGAGTACATTGAAGACCACAAGAAGCATTTGGTAGAAGTATTTAAGGCACTGAGGCAGAACCGATTATACTTGTGGAAGTCCAAGTGTGTTTTTGGGTAGACCAAACTTCCATTCTTGGGCCATTGTATTGGACAAGGATGCATCTGCATGGATCTTGCGAAGATAAGGGTGATTGAAGATTGGGAGGAACTGAGAATAGTTCATGAGGTAAGAAGTTTCCTTGGTTGGATAACTACTACCACATATTTATTGAAGGTTACTATAAGATTTTTGCACCACTTAGTGACTTGTTGAAAACGAACAAACCATGGAATTGGATAGAGAAGTGCTAGGCAACATTCTATGAACTAAAGTGTAGACTTGTGTTGACACCTGTGTTGAAACTTCCAGACTTTGAGTAGTCATTTGAAGTGTATACTGACACTTTAAATTTTAGCATTGGAGGAGTTTTGTCACAGAAGGTCATCCAATGGCCTACGAGAGTAGAATTTTGTAGGATCACAAATGGACATACCCTATTCATGAGAAAGAGACGACCACAATTATACATTGTCTACAAGCATGGAGACAGTACTTGCTTGGTAGATTGTTTGTTGTAAAGATAGACAATGTGGCAACAAGGCACTTTTCCACCTAACTGAAGTTGTCACCCAAGTAGGTGTAATGGAAAGAGTTCTTGGTAGAGTTTGACATGACCATTAAGTACTGACTTGGAAAGTTGAACGCGGTACCATATGCCTTAAGTAGGAATTCAAAACTTGTAGCCTTGAAGGAGGATGAGTTGTCGACGCCCATGAGAAGTCAAGTGCAAATTTTGACAGACTTGAAAGACAAGATCAAAGAGGGATTGCACAAGGATCCCATAGCTTTTAACATCATGAAGCAAGTGAAGGAAGGCATAACAAGGAAGTTTTGGATGGAAAATGGGATTTTGTACATTGGTGATCCCATCTATGTGCCAAAGTCATCTAACCTTCGAAAGAAACTCTTAAGGGAATGCCATGATTTGCCTTGCCCTGGCTACCCAGGACAATGAAGAACTATGGCATTGCTAGAATGAGGTTACTGTTGGGAACGCATGAGGTGAGACATAGAAGAATACATCTAGACCTATATTGTGTGCCAACAAGATGAGGCAAGCCAGTCCATTACAACCTTTGCTGATGCCAGAGAGACCTTAGGCAAGTGTCTCTATGGACTTCATCACATAGCTTCCAATCACACATGTGTATAATGGGATTATGGTGGTTGTTGACCATTTTTCCAAGCATGCCATCTTCATGCCAATGAAGGTGTGGTGTGCAATGGAGGAATTTTTGAAGCTATTCTTTGAGAATTTTTTGAAGTAATGGAATCTCCCATTAAGCATCATGTCAGACAGAGACAGAAGGTTCACATGACAGTTTTGGATAGAGTTATTTAGGCATGTTGGAACCAAGCTACTGAAGAGTTTGAACTATAATTCATGGACTAATGGGAAAACACAATGTATTTATTTCCTTTTGGAATATTACCTGAGGCATTTTATTTGTACAAAACAATCTAATTGGCAAGAGTTGTTGGACACAACCCAATTTGGTTACAACATGCAAAAGAGTTCCACGATGAGCTACAGTCCATTTGAGTTGGAAAATGGGCAAAAACCGTTGATGTGACATATAGTTCTGCAAGGATACTATGGGTGTAACCCATCAACCTTGTGGTTCATGAAAGGATGGCAATACAAATTGGATATGGCTCACGTTCAGTTGAAAAACACATTATAAACGATGAAGCGTTGGTTGGAACATTATAGGAGGGAGGTAGAATTTCAAGCTGGCAAGTTAGTCTTACTTGAGTTGGGAAGAGAGAAATTCAAGCCACAAAGTGGCATGTCTGGTGTTTTTCTATGGTGGCTTGAAGGACCATTCAAGGTGCTTAAGAAGATTGGCAATGCCACTTATATATTGGAGCTTCCAGAACACATGAGAGCTCACCATTCGGTTTTCCACATCAATCAGTTGAAGCCTTGTAGGATTGATGAAGGATGTACTATCAAAGTTTCACCATCCATAGCCCATGCATTGATTGTATATAGTCCAGAGATGGAAGTGGAGGAAATACTTGCACACATGACCTCCTACTTCAACAAAAACAAAAGGCACGAGTAATTTGTTAGCTAGAAAGACAGACCTGATGATACAGATTTTATGAGAGGAATGAAATGAATAAAAAATATTAAAATATGCTTAACACAGAATAACAATGATACAATAAAGCTGGTTTTCTATTTAATAAGGAAATAAGCTGAAACTGTAAAATGCAGTGGAAAACAAGCTTGTTGGAATGGTGGCGACTTATC
>CBVK0100031566.1:959-11806 GCA_900067695.1 Picea abies | reverse complement strand
GCTAGTCTTCTAGGGTTTGAGCACCCTCTTGTGTGTTAGGTCCTTCTTGGTAGTGAAGGTCTTTCTCTTGAAGAATATAGCAAAGGATTTGGCTGGGTTTTCTTCCTTTGTTGAGAAGGGTTTCCCAGGATACTTCTTGTATTCTTGTGCATGGTGTTTCTTCTTGTGATCTTGGTTGCTGCAACATTATTGTCTATGGTTAAGTTAAATGCTAAAATCAAATGAACTTCATGCTTAACCTAGCTTATTGAAAAATCAACATGGTATCAGAGCATAGGTCTTGAAGAACCCATTGCACAAACAAATTTCAGTCAACCTCTCTCTCTTCTGCAAAACCATACGGCCCTCCTAGGATTTCCAGAAATTCCGTATAGCCTCTTTGAGGAGTTTCAGCACTTGGCACTTGGACGTTGGGGCTAAAAAGTGCATAGGAGTGTACGGCCTCCTTTCGCACACCTCCAACAAGCTTCAGATTGCATTTCTGAGCATTTTGACTTTTTGGCCATAGGGTCTCTAGGGTTTCGCTAAATTCTACAAAAATTTCAGAATTAGGGTTTCTACAACTCATTGAAGGAGCTCTTCAGATCACTAGTGTTCTATCTTTCAAAGGCTTATTGTTGGTAGTCATAAGTCCAACTAAACCTAAAAGTGCTAGCCTAGCCTAGCCGTTAGGTTTACTAGCCAAATTGACAAGGGTTTGTGAAGAATTCAAAAATGAGCAAAACCATAATGGGAGGAAAGCTTGATGATTCAAGCAAACTCAATTCCAGGAAGACTTATTGTGGGTGATACAAAAAGGTGTCACCATGACATACCTCCTTCATGAAGATGTTAGAGGACAAAGATCAACCATGTGCCATTGGAGAAATCATATCAGCACCCTCAGGTATGCACTTGTATATATATATATTATTTGTTATCATTGTGTTGAAGTCATGGATCCTAAAGGATCTCAGTGCATTCAGAAGAACAACACACTGGAAGTGAAGACTCCAGGTTTGATTGTTCTAATTGTCATTTCTCTAACCCATATTTCTAAAAGCTTGCTACATTACAAGCAGGTGTTGTAGCTGTGACAACAATCCTCAAAATTGTTTTGATTTTAGATGTACTCATTATTCTCCTTTAGGAGATATTCTTGTTTTGGTTCCTCTTGTTTTCTTGTTCCAGACAGGTTAACAACAAAGGAAGATGTTTATCCTTCAAAGGGAGCTACTTGACTCAGAGGGAGTCAAAACTATTTGAGAAAGAAGAAAAATAGAACCATCATTGAGACAACCAATGCAATAATGCATGATCAAAATCCTTCTATGATTCTATGGGCAGAGGCTTGCATAACACTTTAGGTTATTTGGGTGCCTAGTGTATTTTCATGTACCCAAAGAGAAGAAGTCCAAGCTAGATCCTTTAGAAAGAAAGGATATACTGAATCTTCAAAGACACTCTGGATCAACATCCCTAGTCAGAAACAGATTGAGACAAGCAGAAACGTTGTCATTGAAGAAGAGATAGTCTTTCAAAGACCCAAAGAATCTCAGATGGAGATTGACAGTGAGACGATACCTTCTCCCCCTTTAGCAATTCAGAGGGAGACAAACATTATTCCAGTTGATCCAGTTTCTCCAGTTGATATGTTCAGAGATATTGCAGTAGGGCATAAAAGAACTACCTAGACTCACTCTGCAAGAGGTAGAGAAACATACAAGCCTCTCAAGGCACATCCCGAGAAAGAAAAAGAGATTTTCGAGCTATCCTTTAGTCATGAGCCACTTCACTGATGTTGAGACTCATTGTCTTAGAGAAGCGACAAGAGAACAAGTATGGCAAGATGCCATAAAAAAAGAATACCGATATATCTTAAAGAATGATGTATAACATATTATTAAGGGACCAAAAAGGGAAGTCTGTGGTAACTTCCAAGTCGATCTATAAGATCAATTATGCAGTTGATGGGAAGTGTCAAGAAATACAAAACGAGATCTATAGCCAGAGGTTTCTCACAAACAGAAGGAGTTGTCTATGATGAGGCACTTCATCCAGTGAACCTGATACACTTCTATCCGTACTATCATCCATGAGTTGGAAACTATATTAGATGGATAGATTCTTGATGAGTTTGGATTTCAGCAAGAGTGTTTCCGATCCAAACCTATATCATTACAGTGTGGTGACGAGAGCCTGATTTTAATGACTTAGTCAGAAAGCCTTGTTGTTGGATAGAAGTATTCCTTGACTTATAAATTCGAGATGAAGAATCTAAGTATGATGCACAAATTCTTGGGACAAAAGGTATGACAAAGGACCAATGAGATTTTCCTGAGTCAAGGAAAATATACAGTGAAAATATTAAAGAAGTTCAATATGACAGAATGCAAAATCCACTGTGATGGATTTAAAGAAGAAGATTGATGATGATTCAGACGAGACTGATCCACTGCTGATTGGATCACTGATGTATATGGTTAACACCAGACTTTATTCATGACATGCAGTAAATGTGCTTAGTCATTTCATGAGTCAACCGAGACAGAGTCACAAGACAACAACAAAACATGTATTGAGATATATGCAAGGCATAGTTGGATATGGCCTGAGATATGCCTCTAGTGTGAACTTGAGTTTCCAGGATATGCCGATTCAGATTGAGCAGAAAGTAAAGTGAACCGGAAGAGCACGTCCGATTGATGTTCTACCGTGAAGTTTGCCATCATTTGCTGATGCAGCAGGAAACAAAACTCTGTGACCTTGAGTACCACAGAGGCAGAGTATATAGCATTGAGTGTGCGAAGCAATGAGGCTTCACAAACTTCTGATAGATTTACTTGACCATGAGATAGATCCTATGATGATAACCAAGAGTTGTGTGTAAAACTCCTTGAGAACCCAGTATTTCCTGATGGATCGAAACACAATGAGATGAAATATTTTTATATCAAAGATATGATGCAGAGGAAAATCGTACACATGCAGTACCTTCCTACACATGAGCTGATTACAGACATCTTCACCAAACTAACTCGGTGAAGAATGCCTTCCTAGTTGAGAGGGAGTATTGATGACTCCAACCAAGACAAAATTCAGAGTACATCCGTGTGAGACTTGGCATGATGATGAATGCCTCCCTAGCTGAGAGGGAGTGTTGATGAATGCAACTATGTGAGACATTCTCCAGCTTACAAACCTATGAGATGTGGATCATTGCAGTTATGTGAGTCTTTCTCTCAGCTTACAAACCTAAGAGAAAGCCCCTAAAAAGGGTACGTGGTTCATGCCTGAGACAGAGCTAGGAACGTAGAGATGAACTCCTCCATTCATAGAGTTGAGAAGAACTCCAGATGATTATCCTATGGGAAAGGCGATTTGTTGAGTTAGACGTGTCTGTGGCCGAGCACAAGGTGAACGTGTGAAATATCAAAGTGTTGGGTGCATCGTCGTGTGAAGAAGAAATGAAGATGATCTATTAGCCTCCTTTGAGCAGCAGAGTTGACGAGAAAACTCCAGATGATTCTCCTGTGCGAGGCAATGGGAAAGAAGATCTATAGAGTGCATGTTCCTGTGGACGAGCACAGGTGAACATGTGAAGATCTGGTTCTTCGGTGTAATGCAGTGAGCCAGAGATATGACATCCCTATGGATGTGCCCCTAGTGGATGAGCACTAGTGGGTGTATCAGATCCCTTGCTATATGTTGTTCAATAGTCAGACCTGCTTGTAACCCTAATTGTAATGTAAAGGGTACAGGTCATCCCCACCTTAATATGATTAATAATAAATGTAAAAGATAATTAATCTGGTTAATATTAATTATAATATAATAATATTAATAATAAGTATAATGTGATTTAGAGAGGTCAACCCTATTGAGCCAATAGACACTTATGTTGACAGGTTTAGGTTAGTATAAGTACAGGTAAAATCCCCATTGTGGAAACATATCTTTCATGTGAGTTTGGAAATTTCAGAAGTACATTTACTTGGGAAAAAGTGTGCACCTCTCTTGGGTGCTAGTCTTCTAGGGTTTGAGCACCCTCTTGTGTGTTAGGTCCTTCTTGGTGGTGAAGGTCTTTCTCTTGAAGAATATAGCAAAGGATTTGGCTGGGTTTTCTTCCCTTGTTGAGAAGGGTTTCCCAGGATACTTCTTGTGTTCTTGTGCATGGTGTTTCTTCTTGTGATCTTGGTTGTTGCAACATTATTGTCTATGGTTAAGTTAAATGCTAAAATAGAATGAACTTCATGCTTAACCTAGCTTATTGAAAAATCAACAGAGATGCGCCCTCACTAGCTATATATTGGATGCTTGTCATTGGTTATTGGTCAGATCATTGCAGTAGCAGCATAGTGTCTCTCTCATTCTCTTCTCTCTTGTTCTCTAGTCTAGTGGCTTCTCTTTGAGCAAAGTAGTCATTGTACCGGTTGTAGGCTTGCAAAGTGTGGTGCAAACAATCCTCTTGTAAGCTTCATCAATAAAGAAGTGTGTGTTTGTGTAATGTTCCCAAGCTAGTTTCTACCAAAGAAAAAGGGTTTTAAACTGTTTGTTTTAGTGTTTCTGTGTGTTATGCAGGTTTGCTTCATCAAAGTTGCACATGAGGGAGTTTTTCATGAAGATTATAGCATAGAGATGTAGAACAGAGCATATAATGCAAGGAAATGTCTAGATACAAACAATGAACACCAAATAAGAACCAACAACTTCAGATATGACCTTTATTTAGATAATAAGATGATCTTGAATACAATAGATTTGCAAATCTCGATATATAAAGACAGAACATCAAAGCCAGAATGAATGTTTCTCCAATAAGCTCCAAGACTGAAGAGAATAACCTCCAAAGGCCTCACAAATGCTAAAGATTGGAACAAGATCAATGTCTTTCCCTTCCAAGGCTGGAACCCCTCCTTCTGGCTGAGTTGTGCACTATCCTGATCGCTGTAGTTGCCCAAGATTTCGACCCTCCTCTTCCTATACTCCAAATTCCCCCAAACTCTCCAGGATTGTAGATCAAGGCAATAGAAACCCCTAGCTTGAGTTTCTTGTTGATTGGAGGAGTTTAGACCCCTCAAATGAGTAGATTTGTGAGGCCTTTGGAGGCTATTCTCTTCAATCTTGGAGCTTATTTGAGTAGCATTCATTCCATCTTTGATGTTCTCTCTTTATATAGCCCAAGATTTCGGCCCTCCTCTTCCTGTACATCAAATTCCCCCAAACTCTCTAGGATTGTAGATCAGGGAAATAGAAACCCCTAGCTTGAGTTTCTTGTTGATTGGAGGAGTTTAGACCCCTCAAACGAGTAGATCCTCCTTCTGCAATGTGCCCTCCTCCTATTGAACTCATGCCAAGTTCACAATAAAAGATATGCTAGGAAGATCTCCTCCAAAATGGCTAAGAAAGGCGCCCTAGGCCCAATGAGTAGATCCCAATAGGTTTTACCCTCCAAAACTTCCTCCTTCCTCCAAATCGAATGGATCTTCTTCTACAAGTGCGCCCTTCTACTGGAAAACCCCAATGATGCGCACTAGCTCTCTCCAAACCTATATAATCAACCTGTAGCTGAGATAGAATGGTGAGGGAGGAATCTTGCACCTCTTTGACCAAGCTTGGACCAGGGTGAGTGGGATCTTTCACCACCGAGCTGATCTCTAGGGTTTGTTATCCCAAAACCCTCAAAACATCTTTGGTTCTAGAGCTCAAGATGCAAAAGTGAAAATGTCAAGAATGAGGAGTGAGGCACCCTCCCTTTTCCTTTAGACCCCTGATCTAATTCTCAGTTGAGTTAGTTGACCACCTTCCAAGGTTAACTCTTCACTTTCCTTCATGTGGCCTTTTCCCACTTAATTTACCTTTTTTCCCAAAGTCACTTTTAAATTATAACATTATGCTTAGGTGAACACTTTGGAGCCTCTTAGTCCCCATAGCTCATGAGACTATAGTCTAGTGGGGACATCTAGACTACTAAGTCTCTATAATCCTCTTATCAAGAAGGGCTTGTACTTCATTTCATGGGAAGAAGGGGTTGAAGGCCCAGAGGCTTGTAGCTAGCAAAAGATAAAAGCCAATCATAAACCTTCCAGATGCTAACCCAGAGATCCCGAGAACAATGAAATGTTTCGCATGAAAAATTGAGGGACCTGTAAAACAAATAACTAATTGAACATGCCAACCAAGGTATATCATGTGTGGGAAATGTTTTTCATGCTTAGGTAGAAGTCCCACATATCGTCATCAACTTGGGGAAGCATGGTTGAGTGTGACCAAGGTAGCGATAATGTGGGAAATGTTTTTCATGCTTAGGTAGAAGTCCCACTTTAGCTTCAACTTGGAAACACTCTAATAAATTAATGGCAAAAAGGGTTTGGAAAAATCATCCAACGCGGACTAAGGGCAGCACACCCTCTACAAAGACACCCATAAATGAGACAATATGAGCCCTTGTATGTCAAGAAACCCCATGCCCAAAAGTACTACCCCACATCCACTTCATACTCTTCACATGACTTAGATGTTGATGATTGCAGCTATGTGAGAGTCAAGACATTCTCCAGCTTACAAAACTGTGAGATGTGGATCATTGTAGCTATGTGAGTCTTTCTCTCAGCTTACAAACCTGAGAGAAAGCCCCTAAGAAGGGTACATGGTTCCTGCCTAAGACAGAGCTAGGAACGTAGAGATGACCTCCTCCATTCAAAGGGTTGAGAAGAACTCTAGATGATTATCTAGTAGAAAAGGGAATCTGTTGAGTTGGACATGTCTGTGGCTAAGCACAAGGTGAATGTGTGAAATCCCAAAGTGTTGGGTGCATCGTCATGTGAACAGAAATGAAGATGATGTATTAGCCTCCTCTGAGCAGTAGGGTTGACGAGAAGACTCCAGATGGTTCTCTTGTATGAGGCAATGGGAAAGAAGATCTGTAGAGTGGACGTGCCTATGGACGAGTACAGTAGAACGTATGAAGATCTGGTTCTTCTGTGTAATGCAATGAACCCGAGATATAACATCCCTATGGATGTGCCCCTAGTGGATGAGCACTAGTGGGTGTATTAGATCCTTTGCTATATATTGTTCAAGAGTCAGACGTGCTTGTAACCCTAATTGTTATGTAAAGGGTACAGGTTGGCCCCACCTTAATGTAATTAATAATAAATGTAAAAGATAATTAATCTGGTTAATATTAATTATAATAATAATAATAATAATTATATTGTGACTTAGTGAGGTCGACCCTGTTGAGCCAATAGACACTTATGTTGATAGGACAAGTCTAATATAAGTAAAGAAAGATTCCCCATTATGGAATCATATCCTTCATGTGAGTTTGGAAATTTCAGCAAGTACATTCACTTGGGAAAAGTGTGCACCTCTCTTGCGCGCTAGTGTTCTAGGGTTTGAACACCCTCTTGTGTGCTAGGTCTGTCTTAGTGGTGAAGTTCTTTCTCTTGAAGAATATAGCAAAGGATTTGGCTGGGTTTCCTTCCCTTGTTGAGAAGGGTTCTTGTGTTCTTGTGCATGGTGTTTCTTCTTGTGATCTTGATTGCTGCAACATTCTTGTTTATGGTTAAGACAAATGCAAATTGAAATGAACTACATGCTTAACCTACCTTATTGAAAAATCAACATGGTTTCAGAGCATAGGTCTTGAAGATCCCATTGCACAAGCATGTTCTAGCCTTTCTCTCACACATCTGCAGAAACCGTACGACCCTCCTAGGGCTTCCAGAAATTTCGTACGACCTCCTCTTCTAAGAGTTTTCACCACTCAAAAGTTGGACTCTGGGGCTAGAAAGGACATAGAAGGGTACGGCCTCCTTCAGCGCACCTCCAACGAGTCTCAGATCACATTTCCGGGCATTTCGACATATCAACATCTCAGCACTCTCAGGTATGGTTCCTATCAATGACAAAACTTGGTTAATTGACAGTGGTGCCTCCAGGCACATGACCGATCTTAGAAATCATCTAACACATTTCGTTGAGAAAGAGACACATCTACATGTCGTTCTTAGAGATGATGCTAGATATAATGTGAGAGGGGTTGGAACTTCTACTTTCCAACTAGATTCAAATATGCAGCTTAAACTAGAAGAAGTACTATATGTACCCGGAATGAAAAGAAACCTTGTCTCTATTTCGACCTTGGAAGACAAAGATTACAAAATCACCTTCTCAGAAGGAAGAGTTCTTGCATGGCACAAAGACTCTCATATAAGCTCTTCCAAAGTAATTGGTATCCGAGAAAACAGCTTGTACAAGTTGACCATCAAACCTGTTGAAGCCCTACTACATGGCACTATCAGCTTGAGTGAGTTATGGCATAGAAGACTTGCTCACATTCATTATAGAGCTCTTCCAGCTCTAGGGAAAATGGTAACAGGTCTACCAGAGATACAGATTCAGCATAAAGGTGTTTGCAAAGGCAAAGGCTGTGCCCTTGGCAAAGATGTTAAAGGATCCTTTCCTAGCGGTGACAACAGATCCAAGGAAATCTTGGACTTAATACATTCAGATGTATGTGGACCGATGACTGTTGCATCCTTAAATGGGTTCCTATACTATGTACTGTTCATAGATGATCACTCCAGGAAAACTTGGATTTACTTTCTGAAAAACAAGGATGGAGTCCTTACCAAGTTTCAAGAATTCAAAGCTCAGGTTGAAAACCTGACCGGAAGAAAACCTAGACATCCTGTGAGTGAATGCATAGCTTTTATCTTTGGATACAGCCACTCTTGGATCAATTTGGATGTGGAGCTTGCCATAGAGTCCCTTCCCTTCCATCAACTTGTGATATCGTGTTTGCCAAATCTAGGCTGTCAGAGGCTTGTATTTTACAACCAAAACCAGCCCCTAGATCTCTTAAAGGATTGCCCTCTGAAGTTGCATGCATGCATGCCCCATAAGCCCAAACAAAATAAGGCACTGGTCTTCCCTTTCATCCACCACCGAAAAATATAACAAATTTCCAAGTTTCAGTTCTATTTTCTAAGCTACATTGCTCCCGTTCTATCTACAACATCTTGAGCTTAGTTGACCATAGGGATTCCCCTCTAGGTTAGAATTCATCTAGTCTAAAGAGGGAAAGGCTTGTCTCAGTTGCCCTTGGGATCTCACAACTTGTGTTTAGAGATTTTTAAACCAAGTGAGAACCTGGGAGGTAACAGGGAGCATATCAATCAACAATTGCAAGAGGTCAGTGGAATAATTGATTGAATACACATCAAGGACATATTGCCTACTCGTGAAAGAACATCTAGCATTGTTATTCCATATTTATTGAATGAGCAGGACAAACTAGTTCACCCATTCATTGAAGAAATTTAAATGCTGTTACATAGAAAATATAAACAGAAACAGCACATAAATGATTTTTATCAAGTTGGAAGACTGCTGTGAGACAAATAAAGCAGAATTTAGAGGAGTAAACATATGTATTAGGTCTCTTAAACAAAGGAAAATAGTAAATACTTTTCCAGAAAAGGACATTATGGCATATTGCAAATAATCTGAAAAAGGAAATCTACTGATCATTCTTAAGAAAAAAATGGGCTGCATATTTAACATTGTGATTGATGACAAGCCAATTTTTCCGAGCATCGTCATTACCTTGAAATGACTACAACGTTGGTTTTTGGATGAGTAGAACACCTCCATCACCATAAATAACTATCTGTATATTTAGTTGAACACCCTTAAAGATGTAATCTGCATGCGTGTGCACACATGCTATGGTGTTCTGCTTTATGATTATGTCATTGCCGAGAGCATGTAGTTATAGTGCTTTGCAGTTCAGATGCATTCCATTTTCTCTGAGTTGATTTGTCGGCCCAAATAATTGTAATGATCTCCACTATGAAGGTGATATGCAGTACAACTATTCTAATATGGTTATTATTGGCCTATGTTTGGAGAGTTATATAATCTTTGAATTTTATGTTATAGAAAGCCATTCAAAAACAAGACTACAGAGGAATGCTTTCAAAACCTGAATTGACCAATGGTGACCGTGCTTGATATGTCTGGAAGGAATGCAGGTCGAGACACTTCATCTGCTGCATTTACCAAAAGGCCAAGCTGGTAATATCCAGATGCTGTGGCCTGAAACCAGCCCAGATCAACCCTTATACCTTGCAACCTAAGGCAAGGGTTTGCATGAGTGCCAAGCCATTCAATTACTGGCAGTAATGTGCTGCGAATACAACCTTGCCTTACAGTACGCAACTGAGCACTTAATCCAGCAACAAATCGATACCATACAGTGGCTGGTACGGCCTGCAAAATAAATAATTATAAATGAACTGAAATTGCAATAATCTACAACATGATAAATTTCCAATGTGGTTTATTGGTAAGCTGGCTGTATAAAATCATTTAAAATCCTAAAAGATAGAAGAATGCCAGTATATCATGTTCGGATATAAATGAAGCAAGGTTGCACTGCATGAAGATTTCTATTTCATACATACCTGACCTAGAAGATTCGTCAGAAGATTGTCACTGTGAATGTAGTAAGGAGGCAAGGGTTTGCATGAGTGCCAAGCCATTCAATTACTGGCAGTAATGTGCTGCGAATACAACCTTGACTTACAGTACGCAACTGAGCATTTAATCCAGCAACAAATCGATACCATACAGTGGTTGGTACGGCCTGACCTAGAAGATTCGTCAAAAGATTGTCACTGTGAATGTAGTAAGGAGCTATGTAGCTTCCATCCCCTCCAAATATGATACACATTGGAAATCTTTGTTGTAGACGAGGCGGGAGGTCTGACCGCTTCTCATCACCCCCAAGGAAAAAATCAACATATGACACAATCAAATCCGGAGTTGCTGCCACCTTAAGCCCTTCATATAGAGCC
>CBVK0100031540.1:0-13490 GCA_900067695.1 Picea abies | reverse complement strand
GATAGGTAACTTGTAGCAGGGAGAGAAGCGCCTTTAGGCCCTCCTCTAGGTGACAAGGCTGTTTAGTTAGAGGTGTCAAGTCAGTCGTAGAGGTAGTTAAGGTAGTCATACTTGCACCCAACGCGTCTGCCAAGGCGAAAAGACCGGCCCTCTTCCAGAGGGCCTCATCAGCTGCACCCAGTAGTGCATTGACATCGTCCTCCATCCCTAAATGTTCGAAAATAAGCCAACAGATAGCTACCTGAGCTACACTAAACTTGCCCCCCCAAGAGTCATCTGAAACAAAGCAGTTACCAAAAAAGTCAATTAAAACCTCATTTAAAATGACTCCAAAACCCTGCCAAGGTCTTAATGAAAACCTCTGCTAAGAGGAGTGAGGGGAGTTTAATTTTGTCAGGCCAGAGTAACTGTCGATAAGACCTCTTAAACTCTGAATACACTCATTCCAAAGACCGCCAGTCCATCACCACTAAGTAGATAGTGCCAACAAAGACCCACTGCTGAATAAGACAAAATGTAAACCTTACCAAAACCTTTGTAACAAACACTACAATATAACCCCGAGCTAGAAACTCTAGTGTACTAGTTTTCCACCAAAACAAATTTGAACAAAAACCCAGGTTTCAAGACTCGGCTCTTTCTCGTCTCCCATGGCTGATCTCTCTACTCTATTCATTTTCCATGAGTATTTCTTTTTTTTTTTTCAAAAATTTTACCTACTACCACAAAAAAAACATTACTGTACTACTAGCATTAGAACCTCTTAAACTCCATCAAATATCAATTTGAAAATAAAAAATAAAATTGTAGAATGTTTAACCATTCCCATTGATTGTGGTTATTGCCCTTGTCCATTAACATTTTGCTTTGCCCACAATTTTACCCCACTTGTCATTCAACCCTTCAATCTAGAAATTCCTACTTACTTGGCAGATCTGACACCTGTTTATTGACGCCAATCTTTTGACAGATGTTTCGGCGTCCTTTAAGGCCTCCACCGATTCCCAAGGTGAGTAAATTGAAAAAGATAGCGATGGCATTGGCTCCTCCCGCCGGGCAATAGCCGGTGGGCGTCGGTAGAATCGTCTGATACCTGCATTATTGGGCATTAGCCGGTGGGCGTCGGTAGAATCGTCTGATACCTGCATTATTGGGCATGGCCCGCCGCCACATGTTTTATTTCTACCAACAATGTCCTAGGGAATGTGACACGTGGGCCCTTCCGCTGCGACACCCGGTATCTTTTCTAAATGTTCGCAGAACTCACTGACCCGGTTTCAAAACTCCACCCTATTCAATAAGGCCACCCGTCTTTCTCTTTTGGCAGTTACTTACCTCCTCTATTATTTCATTTCAACTAGAAGCGAGATCCTCTTTCATTTCAACTAGAAGCGAGATCCTCTCAGTGGGAAACCGGGATTTTCTCTGTGAACAAAGTTGATGTGGGCTCATCCAGATTGGGCTAGAACGAAACCCAATTCGGTACATTTTCATTCACCGCGTCACTGTTACTTCTGATGAGTGGCATGTGGGCTTATACACGGGCTTCATATAGTATACTTGATTGACTTTAACCTCGATTAAAGATTAAAAAAAAAACAGGGTGGGTAGAAGTGCTAGAGGCTTCCTTGTTCTTCCACACTAAGGTTAATGGGCGGTGCTCTCGGCCTATAAATAAAGAGAAGTAGGTTAATGGGCGGTGCTCTCGGCCTATAAATAAAGAGAAGTAGGGCTGGTTTGGCGTTTTAGTTTTCGACGAGTAGGTGGATGTTAGGGGGATTGCTCACCAGCATTTGGGTTTATGTTCTTTTTATGTATTGAGGCAGCTTATGCATGTGGGTCGTTTAGTCTGATACTGAAAATCAACTGAAACTTACACACAAGGATTCGGATTTTGATTCTTTTCAGAAGTTGGGGGAGAAGATTCAGTGGGAAAGATCAGTGTTTTGCTATTAGAAAGGTTAGTTGATGGCACACTTGTTGAATTTCTGTTTGATCAAATTCCCCATTTTCTGTTTGTCGAGAAGTGCCATTTCATCTAGTTCAGAGGCGTGGGAGTTTTTAAGAGCCTGTAGGAACCATTGTTATTGAATCCCTATCTGTGTTGTGCCTATATTGATTATTGAATCCGTTTTGCTATTAGAAAGGTTAGTTGATGGCACACTTGTTGAATTTCTGTTGACCCATGTGATCAAATTCCCCATTTTCTGTTTGTCGAGAAGTGCCATTTCATCTAGTTCAGAGGCGTGGGAGTTCTCAAGAGTCTGTAGGAACCATTGTTATTGAATCCCTATCTGTGTTGTGCCTATATTGATTACTGAATCCAAGTCTGTATTGTGCCCCTGTTGTTGTTGAATTCCAATCTTCATTGTGCCGAAGTTGCTGGTGAAGCCTAATTTGTATTGGGACTATATGAGCCCGGTTCAGTTAATTGGGAAGGTTTTGTCTGCGATTTTGATGCAGTCCATGTTGTTCTAATCTGCTTTTCTTTGGGTTTGTATACAGCCCATCTTAATCGAATCCCGATAGATTGGTCTACATGCCCGCCCTTTCCATTACAGGACTCTTTCCCCAAGGCCCGTTATAGTTCCCTTTCATCAGACATTATTATGAGCTTCATTTTCTATTGGGTTCTATTTGTGCATTCCGTTTAAGCAGAAATTTAGACTATAGTGGCCCTGCTGCAGGCCGATTTGGGAGTGGTTTAATTTTTCAGGGCTTATAGGCAGCATATTGCGGTCCCCTTTCGCATAACATTATAAACTCTATTTTCTGTTAAGGTCTATTGATGTATGCCACTGAAGCATATATTGACCTCACAATTGTTTCGCTGCAGACCGTTTTCTCCACTGTGTAGTGCTTCAGGACCTAGAGGCAGATTATTACGGTTCCCTTTCATAGTATATTTCTATGATCTCGACTTTCTATCTGAGTATGTTTATGTAGCCTGTTCAAGCATACAATAACCTTATGATGGCCTGGGTGCAGACCGATTTCGTTTGCTTAATGTTTCAGTGCCTAGAGGCAGCCTATTACACTTCCCGTTCATCCGACAGTGTCACAAGCATCGTCTTCCATTTGGGTTTATTGATGTCAGCCCATTCAAACATATCTTGACCTTATAGTGGCCTTGGAGCAGACTGATTTCTGAATGCTTTCATGTCCTGGAGCCAAGAGGCAGCCTATTACAGTATACTCTTTAATCTGGCGTTGCTATGAGCTACATTTTCTATCTGTCCGCCTTGATGCAGCCCATTTGAGCATTTGCTGACCTTGTAGTAGTCTAGCTGCAGACATGATGTAGCTACAACATGTGTTAGTGTTTTAATGTTTCAGTGCCCAGACAGTTTTTCTTGCCTGAATCTAACTTCTATGTTTCTAGATGTAGCTATCACAAAGTTCATGGATAGTTTAGAGTAGTTCTCATGATGGACGCATTTCAATAGGGTTTGTGATATGATGCTTTTCAAACTAATATATGGATCTTAGTTCAGGGGTTTGTGAGATTATGTCCTCTTGTTTTTAATTCATAGTCCATCTTGCCTAGCCTTTTGTTTAGGCAGAATTTATGTTATAGTTGGAGCATAGATTTAATTTTGCATGATAAGGAAATTTTGTTAATTGCTTTAACTTATGGTGACCTTTGGATTGAACTATCCAGGGCTCTTTCAAAGAAAATAAGATGGATAACTACTACCAAGATGATTTTGATTATTTGGTGGATGATTACGAGATGGCTGATTTCGATGATGACGTTGAAGATGATGTCCGCATCCGGCGCAGGAGTGATGTAGACTCAGATCCTGAAAATGAATTCGATTCAGTGAGTTCCTACTTGGGTTGTTGCATTTTTAAACAAAACGTTGGTGTTGTTCTTCATTCAAAGTTTTATAGTCTAGATTTTCCTAATGGTATCTAGAAGATCTGGTGCATCTCAGGCTTAGTAGGTCATTGGTTGATTGTGATGATAGTTCTGATGTTGAATCGGATTTGTGATTTGGATTTGTTTTTTTGCAGAACAAGAAGTCACCTGACACAACAGCTGTTGAAGCCAGGAGAGGAAAAGATATTCAGGGTATTCCATGGGATAGATTGAACTTTACCAGGGAAAAGTATAGAGAAACTCGTTTACAGCAGTATAAGAACTATGAGAACCTTCCGCGGCCTCGACGCAATCTTGACAAGGTATGCATTTGCAATCTTTAACAGTCACTCTGTGTTGGTTGTCCAATTTGCTTTCCAGTCTCTTCTTTGCCTCTTCATTCTCTGATCTGTTTGAAAGCGATAATTCATAGTCATGTGACATGTCCTTTTGTGGCTGCTCATGTGATTTTCATTTCCTCACAGGAGTATACGCATTTTGAAAGGGGATGCAGTTTTTATGATTTTCGCCACAATACGAGATCAGTCAAGGCTACTATTGTCCACTTTCAGGTAAACATTGAATCTTAATCTTAGCGTATTTTCTCAGAGTCTGAATGAAGATGGTAAGGTTCCAATGATATGAACTATCTAATTGGAAGTTAATCATGGATTACTTTAATGCGACCGGTAAAAAAGAAGTAACCCAGGAAAAGCTAAATTAATGTGACGTTTTTAGAAGTGATTAGCCAGTGATCAAGTCTGATCCATTAAATATGTCATATGCAACTGCATTCTCTGTAGTCTTCACAATGTAAAATTGATTGGCACCGGGTAAATGAAAAAACTTAATTTCAAGGGTAACCTTGTTGGTTGGTTTTGTGCTTAAAAGCAACTGGAATTCCCAATCTATATTTGCATTATATACTATGCTAAGATTCCCACAATAATAATGGTCCGATTGGAAATTTATGACAAATTACGAGCATACTGGGTATGCGGGCATGTAACTAATTAGATATAATCTTTTAGCCATAAATCAATAATAACTCTAGTGTAGAAACTACATGTTCTTTATAAAACAGTAAGTTAAATGTTTAGAATTAACAATTTAACTGTTTTCAAATCTTGTCTGTCCATACAGTGGAATTCTTTAATGACTGGTTAAAAATGGTAATTGAAGATCATATTATGATCATTACTGACTTCTAACACTGCAAATTCTTTTATGATCCGTACCGGGGAGAATGCTTTGTTGGTTTTATATTAGATGTTACTCCTGAAGAACATTTTTTTGTGCAGGTCAAAGGCTTAATTTTTTTTATTGTTGGGTAATACTAAGGAATCCTTTTTATAAACACAATGAGATTCCACTGAGTCTTTTTTTAATAAATATAACAAAATGTAAGGTTAAAAATCTTATTGTATATCTAGTATTTACTTGTAGAAAAAAATCCGGTGATATGCTTGGCACTAATTAAGATGAGATTACTGGTAGTTTTTATAATCCATAAGTGATTAGGTTAGCTGTAAATCTTTTATGTATATGTAGTAGTAACGATAATTTTGCAAGTTGTAACCTTGTGCGCTGGTTGGATTCCTTTGCAGAATCATATGGATAATTATGATGAAATAGTCATAACATTTTATGATCCATATTTAATGAGGCTAGCCACAAATCCTTGATGGTGTGTTGTATGTAGTGATAACTTTGCAGGTTATAGATAACAAAGTTCCCCTTTTGTTTAATTGCAATTGTTTGTAGACTGATATCAAGTAGAACCCAGAGGTAGAGGTAAAGTAGCAACATGTACTATACAGGTTAGTGGAAATTGTATGAAGGATTAATAAGGAGTGTTTTTTTAATGCAGTCAGCTATTTCATGCTTTGAGACCACAAACGTAGCATAGCTGCTAAACTTATATCTGTGAATTTTTTTCGTGGAGTAAATGTCGTTGCAGATTATAGTAAAGGCTGACTTCCTAACACCGTATTAAAATTGAACCTTTTGTGCTAAAAAAAGGGTCTCATTGCTTATCAAAAAGGTACATGGCCATTGCTTAACTTGAAGATAGTTTAGATATAGTTATTTCCTTGAAAAATTATTTACTATGTTTTAAAGCTTCATTTCTTAGAGCATCTAGCTTATATTATGCATATGCTACATTTGCAGATAGGTTTAATAGAGATAGTTATACTAGCTGATACATTTGATGCATCTACTACATCTAGATTGGTAGTTTTGCAGGTAGTCTTCTATTTATTTTCAGGGATACAATGGTTTCATCAAGGGGCTGTATAAAGGTAAAATGCTACCTGCATATTTGAATTATTTTTGGACTGTCGATTGACTTTGCATTTAGCATGCATATAAGTGTGAGTCTGATTGATTTGCGCTTTGTTTTAGCATGCATCGTATGTCCAAGGCTGACATCTGTAAATCATTCTGTTTCATCCTACTGTTTTTTAGTTTGAGTTTGTAGTTTCTAGAATTTCATTCCACTTTGTTGAATCTTATAGAAAGCTAGGGAATTGATTCTATGATGCTGCTTACATGGCTCTTTCCAGGGTTTCGTAGGTGTGAAATGTCAGTTTTATAATCTAATCAAGGTCTTCATGTTAGAGTTAGATTGCATGCTTAAACTGATGTTTGGTACGAGGCATATGCCTTGGATTTATGAACTGTTGTAGCTTGGCTCTTGTGAAAGATGTACCTTCGGTACAGCATTGGGCACAGGGCTTTTGAATGATGCAGATTTGACGGTATTTGCTTTACATATTCATATGAGTAGGCTTCTCTTGACATATAGGTGTGCATGGACGATATATTTTTAAATTTGATAGTCTTGTTATGGTATAGTTTCTTCATTAAATGTAAAACGTAAGTAGGATATTTTATATAGCCTTGGAGGGTTCCATCCTTCTGTAATTTTTTTTCCCACTTAAGTTATTTAATTTTTAGGTATCAAGTAGCAGAAGTTCTCAGGTGGTTGTTATTGACCTGTTCATTGGTAGATTCCTTCAAAATTCCCAAGAAACACTTCAATAAATTTATCAGTGGATTAACATTGTAGAGCACTAAAGTGGTTGAACATTGTGTTTCTGTGATTTGGGTTTCATGAAGATGCTTATATTCAAAAGACTAGAATTGAAGCAGATAGAGTAGGCTGTTTACTATGCCGATTTTTATCATCTTGATACTCCACTGAGAAGTGGTGTACGTTTTAACCTGTCCTCTTTGTGAAATCTAGGGTGAACGTACCTTGAGAACTTGACATTTTGACCCATGTTGGAAACATAACATGCCAGGGCGGAAGTATCTACTGAAAAGCTGGCTAGAGGCTCCATTCATATCAGCGTTCATGATGGTATGCCAGGAAAATGTTTATATTTTTTAGCCAACTTGAGAATCAATCTGGTAATTCCGATCTAAGGGGTGACGCACTTTTGGAGGGTGCAATGGTACCTTGTTATGCTTGTTTAATTGACGTGTTTTCATACATGCAACAACGGATTATGACTTGTTTATTGCTTTCTAAGTATGTGGTTTTTGTAAATTGTTGCGGTCTCTGTTTTTTTATGTTAATTTAATTCTTTTGTTTAAAATCAATTAGCTGCTTGTGCTGGATGAATATCCTTGGTTACGAATTCTTCCTCTGGTAAATTGTGTAGATTACTTTTCTCTATTGATCTGATATATTGTATTTTTAAAATGTCGATTTATTTATCATATTCTATCTATTAAACTAGTGCCATTTTTTTTAATTGAGCGATAAATTATGCCAGCAAAACCTAATCTATCATTCATTCATAAAGCTATAACTTGTCCTGCACTTTGTGTCCTGTCATAGAGGATATTTGCTTTTGAACTGTTCCGAGTCAAACATGTTGGGACATCTGTGCATGTATTGCATTTGCCCAGCAAAATTGCAGTTAAAACATTGGATGTTTAACATTTAGGCCTTATAGTCCTTGTTATAGTGGCCTTCAGCGCTTGTGCGTCTAGTGAGTTTCCATGACAGTCAAAATAATATGCAAATGTAAAACACAATTAGTTCTTCCAAAATTTGGTGTTGCGACTTTCCACAATGGTAATCATATTTCATAATTTCTGTTTTGTACATTAAGCCACTCAAAAAACAATCACTTTGCATCCATGTGCTATCCTGAATCACTATTTATAGTGAATTGTGTCGCAAGGGCTTCAAAAGCATACAGCTCTTGACTTAAGCAAATCTCTACCAAATTCGCTGGCATCGACAAAAGTCTCTGTATAATGCCAGGATTTTTCTAAGATTTTAACACTTGGAGTGGTTGTGCCATGCATGATTTTGAATAAACTTGTATTTCTTACTGAACATATGATAGTGACTTCATCCAAAGGGTGGTGAATAATATTGTATGCGCCTTTTTAATTTAAAACATGTCCTTCAGAAAATGGAGCAAAACAGCCACAAGATCACTAGAAATAAGCGAATAAGCTTACCCTTTGTCCATGCAATCATCTCAAGAATATAATTAATCCAGGCTTTTTGAAACAGCTTATGGTTTTACCTGGTAACTGCGACAAACTTACCTGCTTGTTTGCTTTGCTCTCGGATGGTATATTGATTACCTTGTTAGATATCTTTCACAGTCTTCTTGCAGTTCATTAGATTTGCTAAGGGTTTACAATCCTTTGAAGTTCTTTATGTGGCTAGAGTTTGGATGTCTTTATCTTTGGAATTGATGCAATGAAAACTTGGGATGCCCGATTTCTGACACACTGCTCAAGGTCATTCACATGCGGTTGTGAGGCACTACAGATCCTGTTAGATTTTAATTGGTGGTAATGCTGGTTATTAACAATAACCAGCACCCTTTAGTGTACAGTTGTTATCCTGGTGACTGCATCTCCTAATAAAATACTCAAAATACCTTAACAATGTAAATGGTCTAAACTCCGACCTGAAAAACAGAGAATGTAAAAGTGAAAACGGTACTTCCTGCAATTCTGATTTTTTTTGTTTATATTGTCTGATACTTCCCTTCTTGAGTTCTAATTCGAATTTGCTGGATGCATACATATGCTATCAGTTTGTTGAAGAATTTATATTTTAATAAATACATATACAAGTTGATTGTAATGATCTGAGGACTTTTTATTTGAATGGATGGACTTTCAAATGCCGTTTGCTGGATGCACCTGGATATTTTGCAGATACAGATATTTTCAGACAGTAAATAACCTCCTTATCCTGCTATTTTTGGAAACCAAAGTAGTTGTACCACTGAGTTACATGGTACTTGTTTGTTGGTTTTTGTCAGACAAAAGCTCTGAAAATTATGAAACAAAAGCTCTGAAAATTATATATTTGTAATACTAGGCTCATGATTTAGTCCCGTGATCTCCTGAAATTTCTCTCCATCGGATGTCTGTTTTAAGATCAGATATGAACAGAGTTTTGCACACACAACAGTTGACGTTGCATGACTCTTAAGAGATCTCACACAATATAATATAATAAGCTTTGATCTTTGTTGCTTTGTTTGATCCACTAACATGAGGTTTCTATCTGAATTATTACATGTATTCTTGACTTGTTTTGAACTTATTTATTCTAGAACATTATAAAATATACTCCTATAGCTTGTTGGCGTCTTGATTAAAATTAGTTCCGAAGGCATTTTCACTTGTGATTACAAAATATCTTTACTAGAGATGAGCTGTAATATTACCGATTCAAAATGCTGTACCAATACATTGACCATGCGAGTTTTGCCTTTATCCTATAATGAAGTAGAACATTCTAGCTCCACAAATGAAGTTACATTTATAAATCGAAGTTTGGTTCTTCCATCTTTTATTGTTCAGGAAGTGGTGCTGATTTTCTGTGTGATTATGCAGCTGAGGAATTTAGTGTGGGCAACATCAAATCATGATGTTTACCTCGTGCAGAATTATTCTATCATGCACTGGTCTCCATTAAAACAGAAAGGGGTAGAAGTTCTTAATGTTGCTGGTCACATTGTTCCATCTGAGGTAATTTCTGCATATGCTTTTTATTGTTTGGTATTAGTGACTGCCTTTTGAAATTTTCTGTGGCATGGTTGAGTAGTCTGCATCTTTGAACTATTGTACCTGAACATTTGTAGGCAACATTCTGAATACGTTTAACTGGTGTTATTACTTTTTTCTTCTTCTTACTAATTTCTGGGGATTTCAACTTGACAGAAACATCCCGGTTCATCGTCACAAGGTCTGAAAAGAGTCCAGGTCAGTGCAATGTCTGTGAAGGACAATTTAGTTGTGGCTGGTGGTTTTCAGGGAGAACTTGTTTGCAAGGTAAGTTTCAAAATTTTAATTCTAAAAAGCCTTAAGGTGAATTGATTAGGACAGTTGTGACGTTTATCAGCACTATTTAAACTGAATATTGGCATGGCTGGATCCTCGCTGTGAGCATAGCTTATATTTGCTGTTATTTGATTCCAGTATTTGGATAAACCGGGAGTGAGCTTCTGTACAAAAATATCCCATGATGAGAATGCTATCACTAATGCAGTAGAGATCTACAATGATGCAAGGTAATAGTCATACTTCATTTTAAAAATGATTGTGGAATGGATCCCGTTTGTACCGCATTTTACAGAAACTGACCATGTTCTGTTCTCTGCAGTGGTGCAACGCGACTAATGACTTCAAATAATGACTTTGTAGTACGAGTTTTTGACACAGAAAAATTTACAGTGCTTGAACGCTTCTGTTTTCCTTGGTCTGTAAACGTGAGTGTTATACTATTTTTCTCAAATATCACTGGATTTTATCGGAGGGAAGTTTCTGCTGGTTTAGCTTTAACATGTTAGATGATATGAATTTATTGCAAGATTATGTTCTGGATATCATAGGAAGAGAAATATTACTGCCTCGTTCATTCTGTCTCCAGTTCAACGGTGTATATAGATGTATATGTCAATTGTACATTAATGTATTTCTGATAGGACATTGTTAACTTTGCAGCATACTTCTGTCAGTCCGGACAGTAAACTTGTTGCAGTTCTTGGAGATAATGCAGATTGTTTGCTTGCAGACTGCAAGACTGGAAAGGTATTTTTTCACATTCTAAGCATTTTATGAGCATAGTTGTATGGTGGAGCCTGCCCCGTAAGTGCTATAAGGTGTTGTCTAGTAAAGTTGGTTTGATCTAGTTGGTTTAGTGGCTAGTTAAAGTCAAAATTATCAAAAGTCTCATCACTCGATGCCAAAAAGTAGATGTGCCTTGCATCAGGGAATATGGCTCAACTCATATATAGCTTGTTTGCTTGTTTTCTTGTCTCGGCTAGTCTCTATTTTTGTTGATCAGTTTGACTTTAATAGTTGTGATTGGTGTTTTGCAGACAGTGGGAACTCTAAGAGGTCATTTGGATTACTCTTTTGCATCTGCCTGGCATCCAGATGGTTATATTTTGGCTACAGGGAATCAGGACACCACCTGTAGACTTTGGGATATTCGGAAGCTTTCATCTTCCCTAGCTGTCTTGAAGGGTCGAATGGGTGCTATAAGATCGATACGGTTTTCATCAGATGGCCGCTTTATGGCCATGGCAGAGCCAGCTGATTTTGTGCATCTATATGATACCAAGCAGGATTATACTAAGAGCCAGGAAATTGATCTTTTTGGGGAGATTGCCGGAATTTCATTCAGCCCCGACACTGAAGCTTTTTTTGTTGGGGTGGCTGATCGAACATATGGAAGTCTTCTTGAGTTCAACCGCCGACGCATGAATTACTATCTTGATTCCATTCTCTGAGTTTTGGAAGTTAATGGGAGTGGTGTTTTTTTGAAGTGGCACGGGGTAATTCCTGTTGAACCCATTATTGTATATTAGATATATATACCATGTATGAATGTCCGTAGAGCAGAGCTTTCCTTCATCAGAGGCTTCAAAACCCAAATTCCAAGGTCAATGGAAGCCTATTTGTTTGTAAATGGTGTTTTGGTGGATACAGCTCTTTGGTTCACACTGTAGACATTTTAATATATGTAAAATTTTCAGCGGATATACAGTCTACCATCTTGTAAACTGGTGCTGTGAAGATTGCAAGTCCTTTGTGCATCTTGTAAACCACTGGAAGGACATTGTCGGTTTATTTGCTTCTAATGGTTAAATGAAAGACAGTTTGGAAGTGGTGGAAAAACAGGCACGAATATAACTACAATGCATATATGAAGATTTAATGAAGCGTACCCAAAGAGTATTTCGGGTCGGAACAGTGCTAGGATGTTATGTGTGATGGTTGACTTATGTCGAAACAAATTTCAATTGGATTTTACGAAGATTTTGGGGAATGCAAAAGTTTGCTGGAAGGTTTAACATGTTTGCCACCTACAATGGGATTTTCCAGTGAAGGAAATGTTTCTTTTTGTGACATTACGAGGAACGATCATGTCAAGTTGTGAAACCAATGAATCCACGAGTCCTGAAAACTCGATGGTATACAAGTTTTCCACTGTGTTTCAGCCCCCTTGTAATTTTTGGTTTGATTGAACCAGATAGTTGAAATAAATGTATATTGGAGGGGTACTTGCTGTCGTCAAGGAGATTATGAAGCTTTCTATTGAACATTTCGCTACTTCTATGAAAATAGATGGATGGGTATTTGTTGAAATACACAAATGGTTCTGCGTTTGCCAGCTGAATGAACAACTAGCGATAGTGGGTACATGTCACTGAAGACCACGGTTATGTTCTTCTGGTCGAAGATATATTTCCATGGGCAAGTGGTTTTGAGTTTGACCTCTTGTTGTAATGAGAAAATATTACCTTTTGGAATATACAAATATGATAATGATGATTACTTGTAACGAGGAAATATCAACTTTTGGAATATACAAAGGAATATACAAATATGATACTCAAAAGCTGTGTACAGAATGGCTACAGGTAATTTTAACACCAGTAGTAAGGTCTCCAAACTCCCTGCTTTGTGTCTGCAATGCAATTGTGATGGATAAGGGGATACGATTTGTCATCTTTATTTATTATTCTCAGATTTCTCATCTACATTTTTTTGCAGCAAGAATCTGGCTCAAAGCAGGATTTGGTGTCTGTAATCTAATCAAATAAAATACCGTATGCCAATCATGTTGCTCTCTCAGCAATGTAGATTGGAAACTGGAGAGAATATTGGCCTACTAAATTAAAATCACAAGGCCGAGTACAAAGCACTGAAAAATATAACAAAATGAGCCCTCCACTGTACTGGAGGGGAGGGAATTAGTAGATTGTTCACGAGGCAAATATATACACGATAATCTTTGTGAAATTATCGCAATAAGCCGCAAACAACACACTCGAGATTCATTGTGAACAGCTAATAGACAGAAACACACTTAAGCTCCCTTGTGACTAGCTAATAGACAGAAACACACTTGAGCTCCCTTGTGAACAGTGAGGGTTTGGGTGTTCTATAAATGAAGTACACATCGATTTAACACCATTTCAATCTCTACCAATTAGGGGTTATTATAATTTAACGGGAACGAGAACGTTAAATACATTTCTACTTGTTTTATTCACTTTCGAATCCTTGAAGGTGGCAGACTAATATGAATTGAGATTGATACTTGAAAAGGGTTTGAAACCTCATG
>CBVK0100031537.1:2500-10543 GCA_900067695.1 Picea abies | reverse complement strand
TTGAGTACTTTTTCTAAGGTTTTTCTATGCTATATTGATATTTGGTTCCTAACACCTGCAACATCTCTTGGAGTATATACTGGCACCAGTTCATTGGTGCATCGTTCTTCGTGAATTTGGCCACCACTATGGCATCAAGCGTACACTCGTCTTGCATGAAATTTTTCATCACCTTGTCAATGATGAGGTAGTAGGCATAACTGACATGTGGATTGTTAATGGGCTCTATCAGAGCATCGTGACCTCCTCGGTGAGTTCCATATAGTTCATATGGGTTAAGTGTACCCTTTTTCCTTCTATGCTTTCTGGACCCCTAGAAGTCATCTGATACATTTTGACCTGTCATGGACAAGCCTCTCAGTTGGTGGATGTGTTCAATGTGTATGGCGTATCCTCTTTCAAGCCACAAGGTGCCATTGTGGACTTGACTGATTAAGAATTTAGTGCATTTGGTGACTTCATCAGTGGTGTCGAACACCATTAAGTCCATAAGATTCATCAGCGTGTTGTCGCACAGGGGAAGGAACTACTACTTCCATTGCCATTGGAATGAACCATATGGTAAGGTGGTGTAGTCTTGGAATGTATGAATCATCATGGATGAGTATTGGGAAGCATCAGTGAAGTCTCTATCCATCACTCGTGTCTGTTCCACCTTGTCATGGAGATCCTATCCATCACTCGTGTCTGTTCCACCGTAACCGAAACAATAATTGTAAGTGGAGCAGGAGCTTTGGGACAGATCCTCGACCAGAGGTGTGAACCATGCTAGAAAAATTTTAGTGACAGACAAAGTGAACAAGGGGATGGGGTCGCAGACACAAATTCACAGAGACCTCACTAGGTGTCAGGATTGAGTATACAATTTACGTGATGAAATTACAAAAATATTGATACATTGGCCAAAGGCATGCTTATAAGAAAAATGCATAGGGTGATGCGACGACAATGCATTGAATATTACAAGGTGACAAGAGTTAGAACTCAATCCATCGAACGCGGAAAAATCCACGAAGTGATTTGGGAAACTAAATGCATGACCTGAAAGTTGGTAAAGGGAAAGTAAATCAACTTTGGAAAGTGATGAGAAAGCGAATGGTTAACCAAAAAAATGACAGATGGTTGTTAATATTTAAGTGACTATGACAGGCAGAGACGTAATGACAGGTAAAAAGGTATTAATGGATTTTAACAACCCATGTGATGACACAAGGGTGTAAAATTTATATTTCGGTAGCATTAAGAATGAGAGGATGTGACTGTGACCTCCCTGACCACAAAGTGAATATCCAAGCTAGATGACTTGGATAGGACAACAAAGCACTAAGACACGTAAACACAAGACACATCACCATTTATTGACAGAAAATAAAATAGAGACAAAAATGGAAATCATACTTACTAACTCGCTCCTAGAACTAGGAGCGTAACAAAACTATAATTATGCAATAAATAGATAGGGCTTCAGGCATTCACCATTCACCCAGTTAGGTCAAAGAATTCCATCTAGTTGCCCTAATTTGACAACTCCAGATTCACAGATTTCTACAACTATAAAAGGACCAAGCCAATGCATTTGGACCTCTCCTAGATGTTTTTGATACCTGTTGTCATATAAGAGCACAAAGTCACCTTGCATAAATGATTTACACTTTTTATGTCGACCGTGTCAATTCTTTTGTTGGTTTTTCTCCACATTCTAATGAAAATATTCTAAGAACCTAGATTCCTCAAGTTCTAGTAGTTCCTCCACCCACGCAACAATGGATTCATCCTCAGTCATCTTGGTAGCTTGTGTAATGAATAGGCTTGGGGTGAGAAACTCATCTTTCACAACTGCTTCTTGGTCATATACCAATAGAAATGGGGTATACTTTTTCAAGCGATTTGTAGTAGTCCTATATGCCCATAACAAAACTAGAACCTGCTCATCCCAATCATCCCATTTTTCACAACATACTTTAGTCATCCCCATCTCCAAGATTTTATTAAATGCTTCCATTGTTCCATTAGCTTGCGGATGGTAGGGACTGCTCTTATGATGTTGAATAAAAAAATATCTAGTAAGGGTCATTATAGTTTTACTTAGAAAGTGGGCTCCTTGGTCACTGGTCAATCTCTGAGGGAAATCAAACCTGGTAATAACATTCTCAAAAATAAATTGTGCTACAGTGGTCGTAGAACAATCCCAAACAGCCTATGCTTCAACCCAGCGAGTCAAGTAGTCAGTTGCATTAAGTATGTATTTGGCCTTTGAATGCTTAGCTGGAGGATTTATCGGATTGATGAAATCAAGAATCCATTTCTCAAAATATTGTAGTGCACGAACATGGCACAATGGAAATTCATCGTGAAGTGATGGTTTTCCCACTCTATGACATAGATCACAGGCCCGAGCATATTCCTTAACATATTTAAACACTATAGGCCACCATAGTCCTTCCTATAAGATCTTTCTAGCAATGTTCCCTCCCACAACTCCACTGTGACATTCCCATAGAATATCAGGTCTTTCATGGTCAAGCACACAGTGTTGCAAGATATTATCAAATCCCAATTTGTAGAGTTGGTATGAAATTAGTTGATAATTCATTGTGAGAACCACTAGGTGCCTCTTTTGTGTTGCAGAATATCCTTTTGATGTAGTAACAATAGTCAAGATTAGGGAAATGTCTGACATATAATCAAGAATGGAATCAATACGAAATAGATCTGCATTTGGGAGATGGTCATCTACAAGTTCACCACTTTCTCTGGACTCTAGGTGAGACAAGTGATCTGGTCCGACATTTAACTTACTAGGCTTAACAATGACCTCAAAAGATAACTCATGAAACAATAGAAACCACCTGCAAATGTGACCTTCTAACATAGTTTTGTTCACCAAATACTTCAAAGCAAAATGGTGAGTAAAAAACTTAAAATGACTTCCAAGTAAATAATGCCTAAACTTTTGTGAAGCACACACCATAGACAAACCTTCCCTTTTGGTTGTGGTGTAGTTGCATTTAGCTTGGGAAAGTTTACGACTCAAAAAGTATATAGGATGGTCCAAGTTCCCTTCCCCTACTTGTGCAAGAATAATGCCTAGTGCATTGTAGAGGCATCGATATGCACATGAAATTTAATTTTCCAATTAGGATAGGTCAGAATAGGTGCAATACTCATCTTTTCTTTAAGGAGAGAAAACGTCGTATCACAGTTCTGAGTCCAACGAAACCCTTCAGATTTCTCGAGAAGTTATTACAAAGGTGTTTTTATGCTTACGTAACCCCTGATAAATCAATGGTAATATCTAGTATGTACCAGGTTCATGTGCAATTGATTGACATTGGTAGGAGGAGGCATATTGAGAATGACTGCAATTTTAGCAAGATCTACCAACACTCCCTGACAAGCAATATGACCTAGCAGATTGCCAAATGGTACACAAAAAATACATTTTCTCAAATTAAGGGAAATATGTAACTGTCTATAGTGGTCCAACATCAATCATAATATCCCAATGTGATATTTAAGTAAGTTGTATATAGTTCAATCATCTAGGTATACCTCAAGGAACTTATGGATGAAATCGCGGAATGCTGGGATCACGACCTGATAAAATATTGCGGGAGGATTCTTAAGAACGAAAGGAATAACATTGTAGGAACATGATCCCCTCTCAGTAGTGAAAGTAGTCTTCTTCTTATCATCCTCAGTGATTCAAACCTGGTGATATTCAAAGAACCCATCTGTAAAGGAATATGCTTGATTTCCCACTACTTGATCCAGTACCTCATCGCTAAAGGGTGTAGGACAAGGGTCATGTACACAAGCAACATTTAGGCTTTGGTAAACCACACAAACTCGTATATAATCCATATATTTCTTGGTTTGTATCATGATAGGACTGATCCATTCATCCTTATCAACATGGAAAATAAGCCCAAATGCTAGCACTCTATCAATTTCCTGCTTCACTTTCTCTTTAACTCAGGGATTCCGATATGACCTATTCTTGATTGGTATTTATTCATGATTTAACTCTATCCTCATCTCCTCTAAATATCCCTTAATACCTTTTAATTCTAAAAAAATTGTAGGAAACATATCCTCATATTCCCACAACAAAGATTATATCTCTGTCACAGTCTTTTCATCACAATAGTCTCCAATGGATTCTAGATTAGGATTATCATCAATTCCTATATTAACTTTCCACAACTTCAAGGGTTTGGTATAGGAACTACTAACAACCTCAATGATAATATCTTTAACCTCCCTAGTCCCTTTAGATTCCTGAAAAGTTAGATGCCTAAGTTCCTCAAGGTTATCGAGATCTTCTGGGTCTCTCTCAATAGTAAGACAAATTGCATGTAGTCGAGCAAAAGATGGGTAAAGGATATGATGAATGAGGTACTCATGTTCAAAATATACAGTAGGAGGATGTATAGTCTTAACTTCATCAACAAAAATTATTTTCATAATCTGTTGCAAAGCTATAGTGATTTCATGGGACTTACCTGAGAACAAGAAGTCTTGACAGAGCTATCATTGAAGGATTTCCAGCAACCAGTTTGGCGTCAAGCTTCCTCATTTATATACCAAGAAGCTAGAATTTGTCCCAAGGAATGAATAAACTGATGCACCCACAATTGAGAAGGTAGTTGCACAAATTCCCATACCTGAATATAGTGGGAAACATGCTCCCTCGTATCTAAAATCCCATCATATAATTCCAAAATTGATTGTTTCAGATTCAACTTAGTAAGTTGAGAAGGGGGAATGAAGTGATGTTGGATGGCATGCTTTGCTTTGTCACATGAAGATAAATTACCCTTGTGGGTGGCACACCATCTCGCTGAAGAGGATCTTAATGCAACATCAAGTACATGAATTCTTTGCTCTGGCGCGAATTTATCCTCTAACTCAACAAGAAAGATACATAAATCTAAAGTGCCATTGTAAACATGGTAGTCTCTAACCTCTCACCCAATCCACCTGGATGCTTTCATATTCATGCAACGTCATAAGGATTTCTCATATCTTCCCTATTTCCAATTGTCAAAAGTGACCTTGGAATCTTCACCTGTAGATTGAATACTACACCAACTTACCAAGACATCTGCAGTCAAGTAAATGTAATCCACTTGCTTCCCTGTAGCCAAAGTATAGAGGTGGTCCAATGCATCCTCTGCCATATTCCCCTCTACTGGATATGTATAGTGAGGACCTCGGTAGGGATATAGTGGTTGGGTTACTTTTATACCATCTGCTTCAAAGGTCATGAGTTCCTTCTTAAGATCTATAACAATGTAATTCTCATAAGCCTAGTCGATACCCAAAAGAGCTGGGTATGGGCCCTTCTATCCCACAATTTCTATAACCTCGAATTCAACCATTGTCTTGACTCCATATAAGTCCATTTCAACATTCTACAGTTGTCCAAAAAGATAGATACAATATTGTTTGGCCATCTACAATTGAATGGGTGAATAAACGAGCTTGGGCTTACCCATTGTTTCCCAGGTATTCTTCGGTAATATGTTGATGTCACACCCCAAATATAGCATAACATCACTAATCTTGTAACCATCAATGTGAGCATTTAATCTAAATTCCCTTCCATATCTCTACTTCCTTTTCTAAATCTGACTAGTATTTCATTCTGGAAGGTTAGGAACAATAAATTACTCAGTGCTCCCTTTATTTTGTATAGTCCCCTTAAGCATGTTCCACAACTCTTTAGTGAACCGTTCATCATCCAAAATATCATAAAGTAAATGGAACCACAATTCAATTGTTTGTTGGGGTCTCACTGGAGGGTCCTTCTGTGCCACACAATTTTCCACAAGATTAGGGTGAGGCTCACGGGTCTAGTCTATAGGTATCGACATTGTAGGATCATAAACCCACCTGAATATCTCAACAATGTCCTTAAAGAACTTTTTTTCACAAGGGGGTCATATGTGACATCTTCTGGTACCACCCCGTGGATCTTTCTTTGAGTTGAGTTATCAACATCGACACCAATCCTTGTTATACCTCTAGTAATAGTATTAATAATGGGTGTTTTTTCTTCAGTGACAGGTCGAGGTTTTGAGTTTATCAAATTGATGCCTCACTGACTTGTGTGATCCTCCTACTTCACGACCAATTCAGGGCAGTCCTCAGTGGCATGGGTTTTTTTTCTATAGTGGGCACACCAAGGTTGTCTCGAAAGAGGACAATCTCTTGCGAGATGTCCCTACCAGTTTGTCCTTAAATAATTGTTTTTGTGCTCTTGTGAGATGTCCTTAAAGAGGTGGCAAGAAAATATGAGAAAGTTGATGAAGATTCCTGATCAGTCACACAAGGAGATAAACCTTGAGAAGAGTCATAAAAGAGATTTAGAGAAGTTGAAAGAGTTGCAATTATGTGGAAGGTTGGCTAGCCAATGGTTGAAGGAGAAGTTTGGAGAGAAATATGAGACTTCTAGAGAGAGTAGATGAGAGGGAGAAAATTTGGAAGAAAGAATAAATATTGGAGTCACCCTCAAGGAATAAGACTTAGTTGTAACCTATGAATAAGCTTCGTGAGAATCTACTCATGCAATACCCGCAGATGTGAAGTACACTATAGAACTTGATACGATTTGGCCTCCTAATGTGACCCCCAAAGTTAAAGAATCATGTCCCAAAGACACAAGAAACATCCTTGGATCACCCAGTCACTCAATGCAATCTTCTAATTTGGTAAATTGTACAATAAAATCACCCATAATTTCTGTTATTTCTACTCATTCTAGTCCAACTAGTTCGAGTGGTAGCAACAATAATAGAGTGGAAAGTTCTTTAGTGTTATTGCAACTAGGACCTTTAGGATTTATCTTGATAGGGTCTCCAATTCCTCCCATGGTGCATCAACATGCCAGATCCCTCACTCGATACCCATAATTCTGGGGGAAAGGGGCTGAGGATATGAAACAACATTGGTTCCTTTGTGAGGCCATCTAGCGGTCTCGCGAGACTTTATATGATAATAAATTAGTCGAGTTTTAGACCACCTTGAGAGGTTGTGCTTTGAAATGGTATATGAAATCCATTAAACCAAGCAATTCTTAGGGACAGGCCTTTACCCTTGCTGAAGTTAAACAAGGGTTCATAGCCAAATTCTGTTTACCCTAGTTAGAACAACATGCCCTCTCTGAGTTGCGAGAGATCAACCAATGAGATGGGGAGTCTTCCTAGGAGTATAACCAAAAATTCAAATATGCGACGGGGAAATTGGCCAACCCTCTTCATTAAGACCACTAATGGGAATGGTTCATTTAGGGACTTTAACCATTAACTCAGATTCCATTAACCAAATAATGAATAACTACCTTGGGGGAATCCCTAGAACATGCCATGAATATTGAGGCGATGGTTGGATATCCTGGAATCTTGCGGATAATAAGACCACCTGATGACTATAATATTACGCAAATGTGAGGCCATATTTCCTCCTTGACTGATAAGATTCAATAATTGACCATTCCTAGAGAAGCATGCCCTCAAGTCTAGTGTACTAGTTGCTACATTGAAGGTCATACAACGACTGAATGTCCCATACTGAGGGGTGGAAGACCCCCTTTGCAATTGATGGTACCTCCACCAATATGACCGTCTGGAGGAGTTGTGCAAGTCACAACTACAACACCATTACATGGTCTTGTGTAGTACCATTCCTTCCAAAACCATCAGGGTAATTAGAATAATGAATACTATTAAATTTTTCGAATCCATGGGAATCCCCCTTGGCATTTCCCAATCCTATAAAAGTGCACCCCTGTCCCGAAAAAAATTTACTATGAGTTCTATGGGTCACCTATTCACACCACCAAATAGGGTTGTGGACAGACTGGATCAGTCTGTATTCAGGGTTGATGAATCTCCTCAAGGGTTTGGATGAGGACATAGTGATCGTGGAGGGTTCAAAGGTGAAAAAACTGGTAAGGACATCTCGCAAGAGACATCTCACAAGAAGACATCTCATAAGAAGACATCTCACAAAAACAAGACATGTCCTTAAAGAACTGTT
>CBVK0100031527.1:0-12922 GCA_900067695.1 Picea abies | reverse complement strand
TTAGGCCGAAAATCTAAATGTCGCACTTTGACCGAGGTACCTAGTGACCAACTTTAGGACATCTACCCAGGTGGCAATTGTGGGCTGCAATTGCATCTTGATTGGATTTTGTGTGGCTATTGGGAAATATCGCCAGCTCTTTCGGGATATGCCCCCTTTACCCCTCATTATAACCAATTATTTCATACTTCACTAGTTTCTCTTCCAGTGACTTCAGACCCCACTGTTGAGTACTATTGGAAGGTCCAGTGCTATTTGAAAGGCAGGATGTTACATCTTCTAGGACACGAGCATTTGTTTTCTTTTGATTCCCCACGCGGAAAAAACCCACTTACCCATATATATGCTTCTTTTTCAAAAACATTTTATGTATGATGCACATTTGATTACAGTTTGACTTGGATATATATATTGTGTAAACATTCAATGCAAAGGCTCTTATTCCTATATTACTCTCACCACTCTTTGCACACATTCACACAGCTAGTCGAACATCATAGGGGAACCACAGAACCCCCGTCGTTCACGACGCTTGCTAAACCTCCCTCCTATCTTAGGGGGAGTGTCTGGTCTTACCCACTCATTGGAACCTCCTTCACACACTCCTGTGAGTGCTACTATTTTAGGATCAGCTTTGCTTGGTTCTACATTACTTGGGTCCACCTCCCAAGTCATCTGTTCACTCGCTCTCCTTTACATGGAAGTTGGGGACCCACTTCCTCTCAAGGAGGAAGCACCAACCCACCTAGCCCCCCTCAAGGGTCAGGTTCACAACACACCATGGCCGGAGCTAATCCTCCCTCCCCACTGCAGATGCCATATTTGGCCTCTCTCAACATCTCAGATCTCAGCAAACTCACCAATGATCCTATATTGCATGATCCCACATGGCCTGCAATGCCCACCAAACTACCTTCAAACATACCAAAGTTTGAAGGAAAGGCAGGCGATGACCCTGCCAACCATGCCATGACCTTTCACCTATGGTGCTCCTCCAATAGCATTAGGGATGACTCGATCAAACTACTATTATTTCAACGCACACTCACTGGCCCATCGGCCAAATGGTATGTCGAAGAAAAATCCGGGTCCCATGCAACTTTTGAGTCATTGGCCAAAGCATTCTTGACCTTCTTCCAATTACCAATCCGCCACGACAATGGTCTAGAACTAATTTCTAATTTCAAACAAACCTCAGCCACACATATCGCTGACCACATTCACGAGTGGCGTAGGCGACATAGTTTGTGCAAAGCGGAAACCACCAAGCAACAATGTCTCGACTAGTTTCTTAGATCACTTGTCTCTCTCCTCGGTAAGGATGTAGCTTCCACCTTCCCTCAATCTAAAGAGGAAGTCATCAATAAGGCCCAACAGTATGACCTCATTTATGCATGGTCAGGGTACTTATACACTATACTTCCTGATCTTCCAAAACCTGTGCCATTTGGCCAATACAAACCTGGGATGTCTCACTCAGTAGACGGACTGATTGGTGCCACCACTCATCACAGCCCACAACCCCAACCACCACCGATGTATGGAACACCTCAATACCCACCGGCATACAGGGGCACTTCTTATTACCCCCCACCACCTTATCAACAGCCATACCCTGTTACTATCCCTCCACCCATCAGTGGACCACCGTCGGCACCCCCCATACATCCACCTATTCAAACAAACTCTGGTACTCCCTCTACCTCAGCTTATAGTACTAGCGAAAGCACTACGCCTTCCTATGTACCATATGGATCGTTACCACCACAGAATCCATACTTCCCATTTCCTGGTCCCCCACAACCCATAGCTCCCCCACATCCTCATGCGGGGGTGAATTTTGTTCAACCCTCTGTCGTTCAGCAATACCAAAATTTTGAACAACTGAATACGGCCAATCCAACCCATCCGTCGAACAATGCCAAGAAGAAAGGACGGAACAGAAATAACAACAACCCAGGTCAAGGCAGGAATCCACCCCCACAGCATCAATCCACCGGGGGCAACCAGAACCAAGGGAACCAAAACCCCCAAGGGGGAAATAATAATAAACGACAAGGGAAAAATAACAATAATGTTAAAACCATCTTCCCTTGTTCCCTTTGTGGTGAGTTCGGCCATTACACTCATCATTGCCCATTGATTTCAAATGGTTGAAAGACTCTGGTAGTCTTCCCCATTCTCCCGCACTGCCTGCCCCTCAGCAGGCACCACAAAAATACGTGCAACAACCCCCTCCCGCCGTGTTGCAAAATCCTATTCCACATCAAGGCGTAATAAACACCCAACATGACACACAACATCCCCCACCTCCGATGGGACAATACCTCAACCCCAACAATCCAGTAGATCGCACAATTCTCCTCATAAGTGAGGAAGAAATCCTTCTGTAGACACATAATCGTCAGTATCATGCACCCACTGAGTCTCCTCCCATCCCTCCAGAGACAAACCCTACACTGACGGGACCCCCGTTGGTGATTCCTTGCCCTTCCGTCGAACCACTGCTTCGCATCCCTCGCATCCCATTACGCAGGAATGTCCACAACCCACAGGCTAGGGCAGCTCATAACTATAGTTTGGTTGACGACTTAGCGTAATCCCCGGCTGCCATGTCAGTATTGGAGGTCCTCCAGACTTGTCCTACTCAGCGGAAATCATTACTTTCCGCCTTGGGGGTCGTCGATCTCGCAGATACCCGACTCATTACCTTTGATCTTGACAGCGGCGAACCTCGTTTTACCGCCTTGATTGCTTTTCAAATACCAGTAAAAATACGGAACATCACAGTTCATCAGTGTATCATCGATGAAGGAGCATCTACATGCATTATGTCCAAAATGGTATGGCAGAAACTTGGTTCCCCGGAACTCATACCCTCTGCCATCACATTACGAGCTTATGACGGACGACCATCATCTCCTGAAGGGCTCTTCCAAAATGTCCCCGTCGAACTCAGGGGCAAGACTATTCTCATCGATATCGAAGTTATCAATGCCCCTCTTGATTATAATATCTTGTTCGGTCGTAGCTACATGTACACTATGAAGGCAATGACATCTTCTGTCTTTCAGACAATGATGTTCCCTCACAATGGGAAGATCGTTACTATTGACCAAATCTCACATTATGAGCCTAACCCCTCTGCCAACATCGATAACATTCTTCCTCTCATCCACACAAGCCATGACACATATCCACTCGTCGAGATGGGTCCTGGGATTAAAGATCCATCCTTGTTAGGAACGTACCATGGAGCACCACCACTCCTTCATCCTGCCAATCAAGTATCCGTCATATCATCTAACGGAACTCACACAGAGGATACCCTTCCTCCTACAGAGGCTTCTATCATATCTGACGTCCCACTCGTCGCAGAAACCCCTCCTCAAGAACCTCCTGCACACTCATCGACCCCACTAGGCCACGATTCCACCTCTCCCCAAGGACATATTCCAGTTTGGGAGACAGTTCCCCAAGCCATCACTCAAATTCCCTTCTTTTACCCTCCACCGGGTATCGAAGCTTTTCAGGTAGCCGCAACCCTCACACTACCTAATATGGTGTTATCAATCCCAGTTTGGTATTTACATCCACCAGAGATGGTCCCTCGACCATCCCTTCCCCACAAAAAAGAAGGAATCCCCATGACGATTCTCATTCTTACTCCAACCACACCCCCACTCACTAACCCCCCTGCCACAGTTGCGGGCAGGAGAAAGAAGAAGGAGCCCACACCTCCACTTCCTCCACGCATCCCACCACCTTGCGCGCTATGTGAGAAAGAGGGACACCAAACCAACAACTACCCATCTCTACCTGAGTTACGGAATTTTATTCCACTCAATCAAACTCCCCCAACACTCGCCACTACAGCCAGCCCTGCCACTACCACCCCCCCTTCCAGTAGTAAAGGGTTGAGGAGAAAATATGCTTGTGCTGTATGTTCAGAGTATGGCCATTATACCCACCATTGCCCAGCACTGCCACACTTTCGACAGACATTAGCCGCAGTACGCCAGAACTTCTAGAGTAACCCCAGTCCTGCTACGTCCTCCTCAACAAATATCACTGACATTCACTATGTCACCACTTCATTCAATGAACGTATGAGACGCCCTTGCTCTCTCTGCAATTCATTAGCTCATTTTACATACCAGTGTCCTATGATCCTTGAATACAGGCAACGCCAATTGACCCTGCTTCAACGGCCCGCAGAGGCCATAATTGACCTTACCTCGTCACTAGAGGATCTTCATGTCATTTCTTCCAAACTCAAGGCCCTCCCAACGCCTCCATGGTTCTTAGATGACTTATCTGAAGATTCACCCCCCAACCCCCCCAACTCTCCTGCTCATTCCCCTACGGAAATTTTACACCCAACCACCATGGGTACCCCTCAGTACTTCAATATATGGTTTATGTCGAGTGAACCCTCACCACCTCCTAACCCTGTTCCCTCTGCTTCTTCCTCACCACGAGGCACACACACGACCACTGTCACCGAGATCACTCCTCACGACCCCTTGTATTCCCGTCACTTTCAATGCGATGAAGAAATACTCGAAGAGTTAAACCACCCAGACTCTCCCTGGGATGCGCTACACCATCGTGCACTCTTCTCGCCACAGGAAGCCTCCATGCCTCCTAACCAAAACCCCATTTACACGGTCGAAACCAAGGATTTTATCCCATCAGGGCCTATCGGCTGGTTCAAAAATCCCATTCCTACCCCTGATGCTTTTGAAGAAGGCAATATGGCCAACATTTCCCCAACCATTAAAATCGACATTTCCATTAAAAATGACATAATCGAAGAAATCACCATTGGAGTTGCTTGCACTCCTCAGGAAATCACCGCATATAAAGCCCTCTTCCAGGAATACAGGGATATTTTTGCCTGGTCATACACGGAAATACCTGGCCTCGACCCCTCTATTGTCGAACATTGCATCAACACCTGGCCCGACATTACACCAGTTCGCCAAAAACAACAACCGCTACACCCATCCAAAGCCGCAGCTATCAAAGCCAAGATTGAGAAATTACGCGCTGCCAAGTTCATTTACCCCATTGCCTATACCTCATGGGTTTCCAACCCTGTACCCGTTAACAAAAAACAGGGCATTATCCGCGTTTGCACTGACTTTCACGATCTCAATCACGCATGTCCCAAAGACAACTTTCCAACGCCTTTCATTGATCAAATTATCGACGACTGCGCCGGCCACAAGGCTCTATCCTTTATGGACGGATTCTCTGGCTATAATCAAATTCAAATCCACCCATTCGATCAGTATAAAACCGCATTCACTACCCCGTGGGGTACTTTTTCATATTGTGTCATGCCTTTCAGCTTAAAGAATGCCAGCTCAACTTTCCAGCAAGCTATGACATACATCTTTCATGATTTGGCTCATATCATCCTCACCTACTTAGATGACCTCACAGCTCGCTCCAAGATACACACCCAACATCTTGATGATTTACGAATCATGTTTCAACGGTGTCGTCAGTACAACATCCGCTTGAATCCTCTCAAGTGTGTGTTCTGCGTCACCGCAGGGCGCCTCCTCGGCTTTATTGTTTCCCAAAGCAGTATTACCATGGACCCCCTCAAAGTCCAAAATTTACGACAACTTCAGAGCCTACAGGGCAAAGCTAACTTTCTTAGACGCTTTGTCCCAGATTACACCATACGCGCACACGGTTTCCTTCGCTTACTACGTCACGACATCCCAATTCACTGGCATGACCACGCCCAACAATCATTTGACGATCTTAAAACAACACTTTCAAATGCACCTTTAATTAGTGCACCTGACTACAATCGCGACTATATCCTCTACGTATCAGCATCAACTGTATCAGTAGCCGACGTTCTCATCAAGTTACGTGATGACAATCGTGAGCATGTCATATATTACATTAGTAAAAACCTCTAAGTGCCACCCTTGAAGTATAAACACGAAGAGAAACTTGCTCTTGCAGTCGTCCTCATAGTCCAGAAACTATGCCACTACATTCTACTTCACACAACAAAGGTCGTCGCAGATTCCAACCCTATGCAATACCTGCTCAGCCGTCGACAAGTTAATGGCAAATTTGCTCAATGGATCGTTATCCTTCAGGAGTACGACCTCGAGTTCTCAACACCTAAGAGTAAGAAGGTCCTCGTTCTCGTCGAACTTGTCACGACCCTCCCCTTTGACACCACCAGTACCCCTGTCAACACCGACTTTCCCGACGAACATCTCTTTTACATCACTTCGGATGATCTGTGGTATGACGACCTCCTCGTCTATCTCCGCACTCAAAAGTTCGGTAACCACCTTTCACGAGATGATCATCGTCGTATTCGCCATCAGGCCCCCCGCTACCTCCTCATCGGAGACATCCTATACCGGCGGGGAGTCGACACCATTCTTCATCGATGCCTGACTATTGACAAGGCCAATAGAGTCTTAAACGACTGCCACAGCGGCGCATGTGGGGGCCATCTTTCGGGCATATCCACTGCTCAAAAGATTATCCGAGTCAGTTACTTTTGGCCTACCCTATTTCATGATTGCATTCATGCCGTGAAATAATGTGAGCAATGTCAGCTCTATGCCAATAAAGCCTGAACTCCCCCCACTCTTCTCCACCCTGTCATTACTGTCGGCCCTTTTTGTAAATGGGGCATCGACTTCATGACTTGTAATCCCCCCTCCAACAATGGTCACAAATACATTGTTGTCGCCGTTGATTACTTCACCAAATGGGTAGAAGCTATGCCCACCTTCAACAACACCGCTGACACTGTAGCACGTTTTTTCTTTAACCACGTCATATCCCGCTTTGGAGTACCCCTCCAACTCATTTCCGATCATGGGAAACACTTTGAGAATGAGATCTTCGTCGAACTCTCATCTCGGTTAGGATTCTCTCACGAGTTTGCCTCACCATATTACCCTTAGTCTAATGGACAGGTCGAAGCAGTTAACAAAGTCCCGAAGACCATGTTACAACGCACGGTTAATAAACATAAAACCAATTGGCATCATATGTTATTTTCTGCGCTATGGGCTTACCGAACGGTTGTGAAAATAGCTACTAGTTTCACACCATTTCATTTAGTCCATGGGGTTGAGGCCACTCTTCCCATCGAGTGCGAAATTCCCACCTTATGCACCGCAATTAAGCTATTACCTGACACTGCTCCAATGGAGCAGCGCTTGCTGAACTTGGAATCTCTGGATGAAGATCGTCGATCTTCCTTACAGAACAACGAGGCAGCTAAAAAACGATCCAAGGCTACCTTTGATCGTCATGTCAACCTTCGCTCATTTCGCGAAGGCGACCTCGTCCTGGCTTACGATATCGCTCATGATACTTTTGGCCATGGCAAATTCGAGTCACTCTGGCATGGCCCATACATTATCCAACATTGCCTCACCAAAGGTGCATACATCCTAGCCTCCCTCGAAGGCCTCTCTCTCAAAAAACCTGTCAACGGGTTGTTTCTCAAGAAATTTTACGCTTAAATGTAGTCATTCTACTTTAGGTTATTTTCTTTTTATAGCGTTTTTAATCTTTTTTCCCTCCCTCACGTCTAAACTATCCTTTGTGCTATTGACAGATGCTTCCTCCACCAGCCTACCATATCGGTTACGCCGACGGCGCCAGCCATTGGGCACAAAATCTCGCTTCGGTTGCTTGGGCTCTCTACACCCCCTCACATGAAATTCTCCATTCGAGCGGCATATGTTTGGGTTCAGTAACCAACAACCAAGCCGAATACACCGCCATCATTGGCCTTCTGGCCGATGCCCAGCATCATCGTATTCATCACCTTAGCGTCTTCCTCGACTCTCAACTAGTCGTACTCCAACTCAACAATGTGTACCGCGTCCGTGATCCTTGCCTCTTTCGCAAATATCTACATGTTAGGCTTTTATCTCGATATTTTGATTCCCTTACATTTACACATATTCCAAGACAATTGAATCAAATTACAGATAACATAGCTAACATAGTGTTAGATTGGCATATATTGCATCAAGCTACCTCCACACATCACACATACATAAACATATCAAAAAACTTGTCACAGCATATATATAGAATAGACATCATCAAAACATTAACCAAAAACATGTAAACACCACATAGATCTCAAACATGTATACTCATGTATATATAAAGGTCCACAGTGCCATCCGAAAAATACAAGTATCCGCAGGCCAATGCAGCACCTCGGTACAAAATGGGCTCACCAGTCTATATATATATATATATATATCAGAGTACCACTCACGGTGCCTCTAGAGCACCACCGCCTACTCCCCCCTCAGGCGATGGTGACCCATCACCACCTGCCCTAGGAGGTGGTGGTCCCCCCCTACCGGCTCCTCCTGCCCCGGCGACAGTCGTCCGGACATCAGCGCAGCAACCACTGCTGCTCGTCGTACTATGGCCTGCCATGGCGGCGACACCCCCACACACTGCTCCAGGAAAGCCTCATCCTGGATGCGAGGCCATATGCCCTCAGGCACATCCTGTAACACCGCCTCCAGACGACGACGTATGTCCTCAAAATCCACTCCGACAGCTGCCGGAGGAGCATGTGATGGCCCAGCACCAGGGTCATCAAACCGACGCCTCCTCACTGCCCTCTCTAGCTCAGCTGGTCGCATCGCGGCGTCCTCACACCGACATCTCTTTCCCGGCGGCAGCCTCTCCGGCGCTCTCTGCAACTCCACCTCGCGCCCGCGAGGTGCCACATCTGCACATGCAAACAAACAACAGATAGTATCATCATCTATATCATATACATAAGACATGTTATCTCAAAAAACACAAAGACATACATATCAACATCAACAAATCAACATACCTCGGTGGTCAAACACCTCCCCTGGAGGTAGCACCATGTCCGGATCATCCCGGAAGTCAACCCCGACATAAGGGTACCGTAGTATCACCTGCGACATCTGTCGCCATACCTGTGTTGCCTCTGCAGTGAAGAAGTGGCCACCCTCGCCACCGCCATGGCAAAGCAACACGATCGACCACCGCCTCAGTCACGACTCTCGCGCCCCAGACGCACCCAATAGAATCCTAGAGCGCATCATTAGCACCCTTTCCAGAAACCAAGCCACCAGGATAGACCCGAAGGAAAAATCCCCCATATCCGTGGACCGGCAGTGGTCCAGCTGCCCTACCATCCTGGCATGCAGCATCAGCCCCCAGGCGAAATGCTCACCAACTAGTACTCTCTCCATCACCATCAGTTGGCCCCCACTAATCCGTTGGGTCACTAGTGACCCATATACTCTCATAATCATCGCTGCTATACAACAATGCGCCAGGGCGTCTATCGACCCAATGCTCACAACCGTCCCGGACATAAAGTTCTAACCTGAACAGTATCTCCGGCCAACGGTCACAAGGGCCAAATCCCTCAGTAGCACCAGCTCTGTCAGTAGGGGAACACCCCGAAATGGGAGCCCGGTCAAGAAGTACACGTCCTCCACCGTAGTGAAGGGGATCTGCTCTCCTCGCACAAGGAAGCAATGCAGCTCCGGACTCCACATCTGGATCAAGAACTGCAGGAGATACTCCTGCGCCTGTATCAACGGGCACTCAAAAAACTTTAGCAACCCACAAGCTGCCAAAGTCGCACGCACACCCGGCTCCTCAGCAACCATGGTGTCTCGCAGCTGGGACCAATCTCACTCTCGCCAACCCACTGGCATCGTGCAAACTATCCACCTGCAACCACAACAAAGAGTCTCATATCAGCCCACGAGACCATCAACAACATCATAAAGATCAATTTTACACCCGTCAACCTTGCCTCTAAGGCACAATTGTTTCAACCCACAGGCGCGCACATATGCGCACCTGTTAGTTGCACAAGCGCGCACTGGTGCGTGCCTGTCCATGCCACAGCCGCGCACAAATGCGCAGCTGTACAGCCGACAGGCGCGCACATAGTGCGCGCTTGTTACCCCCACACACGAGCCCCCATGCGCATCTATCCGGTGGGCAGGCACGCACGTGTGCGCGCCTACTTCCAGATCGCCCACGCACGTGGGGTCCACATCCACAAAATCCCTTTGTACGGCCCTCCGTACAGCCCCTGCCCAAAAAATGAAAGTCTATTTCTATGCAGGATGATCAGACCACTAACCTGAAACTCACTAATCGCCAATCGGATGCCTCATCCTCCCCGAATCTCCAAATATCCTCTGAAAACTGCTTTTCCAGTCACTATCGCAGCAGGTACAAATAAGGTGGCAATGTGGGCCCTACAGCTATATATAGGCCTTTTTGCCAAACTTCCATTCACCATTCCAGGAGCCCACGGTGTCCATTTCTCGATCCGTCTTCAGCCACGGGATCAACATCCCGTCATCTACATCACAGTAGTCCTTGGGTCTCTTTTCATCCTGAGCCCCCGGGGCGCCATTTTTCATACCCTGGTCAGGTACGCATGCGCATATTCACACTTATCAAATACATGCTCATATCTTCGATTCTCTTCAGATATTGTTCACGTTGGGTGTTTGGTTTTCATGTGTGCAGGTACTTTATCATCATACATCGGCACAACCCCTTCAAGTATATACTCAGCACTGGCATGTAGTCTTTCCCTCTGTATCGCACTTACATTTCCAGTTACACCCTCTGACATTTGCCTCTAGGATCCCCATTCCCGGCTCTGCAGTACCCACACCTCCATTTGCATCTTCGGTACTGTCACCCAGTAGCATTCTTACCCACATGAGTTGTCCCATTCATAGCACCTTTTGGCACTTCTGACACTCATGTTGTTTTTCAAAACCCGTTAGAGATGGGAGTCCTGATAGTCTTTCATCATGTCACAAATCAACCACATACTCCTTCTCCTCATTTTGCTAGCTTTTCCACACAGACTCCCAGATTATCTCTTTACGGTTCTATTTTTCTTTGACTGCACCTACGCAGTACCATGAACCCTACATTTCATCCACAATCAGTTTGCCCATCTGCAAATCTCCCTTCATTTCACCTACCTCATACAAAAACTCACCAATGGGGCCCCCACCCTTCATCAGTTTTCCGCGCAAATTATGCCCTACATGGGCCACCCATATCACACTGGGGCACCCATTTTTGTATTTGTACATTTCTCCCAAATTATTCGTTATTTATTGTACAAACGCCTTTATTTACAGTCGTTACATTACCTTTTTTGTCGTCACCTTTGGCGACCCGCTTCCATCTTTTTGGCCAATCGCAACCCATGTCACCCTTGGTTGGAGCACTACTTATCATCTACCCTTGTCGGCATCGTCCATATCTTCAGAGTACCCCACAGGTCACTTACCTCTGCCCTCTGAATTTGTTCACCTTGTCTCGCCTCTGGCACAACTTATCCCCGGTCTTGTCGTCCCCTTGACACTCGACCTCGTTGAACGGTTGCGACCCCTTTTTCTCACACATACTCCAACCAAGGGCAGTCTTGAGTCTTCCCACATCTTGACTTCGTCCATATACCTCCGCCACTTCCTCACCTCATTAGATTTCACGAAGCCATTTGCTTCTGGGAGTCGCGTCCCCCTTTTTGTCGACATCAGCACAGTTTTCCAGAAGGGTGACAATATCTTGATTCTCATTATCCACTCAATGAGAGATCTCGGACGGCACAGGGTGAAACACCATTGCTCCCTGTTGTTGTTGACCACCATAACATTCGACGCCAACACTTTCTCATGTTACGGTGGGTCTTACTTTGCGACTATTGCAGTTAATTCTTTCATTTGCCGAAGACCTCTGAACTTGCCTGGGCTATCAATGCCCACATAGTCAGTGATACTTATTACCACAATCACTGCCTACTATTCAGAGTACGTTCATCTGCATAATTGTCTTCTGCCTTTATCACGACCTCCCCCGAGGGCCCTGCAATTGTCTACACCAACACTTCAGTCATCTTTTTTCAGAGTTACATGACACGAGCATGGGGCATGCCCGCCTCGTTTGTACATAGTTTTCTATTTTACACACCTCATGGAAGGTCGGGTCCTACCGGTTCCTTTTTCCCTCCAACAGATTGCTCTAGACGATCCCACTATTGCTCTCTCTTACAACAACATTCTCAGTAGAAGAAACATTGATGGATTTCGGCTATATGTATGCTCCTAACCTCATCCATCAGGGGGCATCTGTTATCACTGAAATTTCGTCTGCACATGGTTACAAGAACTCAGCATCGTCAAACAATGATGAAGTCATCCATGGACCTGAATTAATACCAAAGCATTCAAAAAAGGTCAAAAACTATACAAAGTAGTGAAAAATTGAAGAGCGTTATGCAGACATTGGGCACGCGCGCACATGCGCAAAACAAAAACGCAAAAATGGCGCACATGCGCACGATGCGCGACTGTTATCGCAAAAATCCGTGCACCTACTAAATGGAGCATTTATGAGAGTGGTCGGCCTCCCACCCACTTATGGTTCAACTCCCAAGCCAATTTGACCCTCAAATCTGGACTGGATCCAACTGGTGGGCTGGTCAAAGACCTAGGAATGCCCTAATTGACCTATTTTCACACTACAAAGCAGTTAAACAATAACCCAAAGGAATGTTATAAAAAGCCATGGATGCACCTCATTTTTTCAAGGAATTCAAAGTAATGTTATGTTGCCTCTATTCTCTCGACGACTCCATCCTTGTCAAGAGCATATTTGCACCATTGCATTGGACAATCCATCTCACCCATTGAGTGGATTTGTAAAGAGTTCTTTCATCATCATTTTCCATTTTTTCTTTGTTGTAAGAAGAGATAGCTAGTGGGGGTCCAAGAGCCCTCCCTTGGAGGAAAAAGGGACTCATAGTCCCCTTTCTTCTTGGTGTATTGTTTCACTAATAGATCAGCCTCAACATTGG
>CBVK0100031518.1:0-15835 GCA_900067695.1 Picea abies | reverse complement strand
AAGAAGTCTATATGGAACAACCAGAGGGTTTCAAATTGTCTGATAACCCTAACTTAGTATGCAAGTTGAAGAAAGCTTTATATGGTTTAAAACAAGCCCCTCGAGCCTAGTATCACAGACTGGATACGTATCTCAAAGACAAAGGGTTCAAGAGAGGAACAACTGACAACAATCCGTATATTAAGACAGAGGATAATGAGTTTCTCATCGTACTGTTCTATGTAGATGACATCATATTTGGATGTAATAAGGACTCACTGGTACAATGGTTTGCTTCTGCCATGGAGTCTGAATTTAAAATTTCTATGATAGGAGAACTGTCATTTTTCCTTGGTCTGCAAATTACTCAGAGGTCCGATGGGATCTTCATTTCTCAAGAAAAATATTTAAGAGAAATGCTAAAAAGGTTTCAAATGGAAGATTCTAAACCTGTGGGTACACCTATGGTAACTAGATGTAAATTAAGTAAGGACGATGATTCACCTGATGTTGATCAAAGCTCATATCGATCAATGATAGGAAGCCTGTTGTACATCACAGCATCTTGCCCAGACATAATGCATGTTGTAGGAATGGTAGGAAGATATCAGGCTGCACCTAAACAGAGTCATTTGCAAGCTGTCAAAAGAATATTCAAGTACTTAAAAGAAACAATGACTTATGGTCTGTGGTATCCTAGAAATCAAAGTCTTCAGTTGAATTCTTATTCAAATGCAGATTGGGCAAATTGTGTTGATGAGAGAAAAAGCATCGGTGGAGGAGCATTCTTCTTGGGTAACTCCTTAGTAGTGTGGCTTAGTAAAAATCAAGGTTCCATTTCTTTATCAACCACAGAGGTAGAGTACATTGTTGCTGCTACCTGCTACACACAAGTATTATGGATGATTCAGACACTTGCAGACTTAGAGGTACAATATACTGCACCGATCCCAATTCATTGTGATAACACAAGTGCCATCAGTGTGTCTAAAAATCCTGTCCTCCACTCCAAGACAAAACATATTCCCATAAAATATCATTTTCTGAGAGAGCAGGTCACCAATCAGATTGTTAAGGTCCATTACATTCCCACTACAGAACAAATTGCAGACATCTTTACTAAGCTCCTAGCCAAGACACCGTTTGAATATCTCAGACAGAAGTTGGGTGTCATTTCATTTCACACCTAAAAGAGTCCATCTTGTTAGGGGGAGATTTATATTATTTGAATATCTAATGCCTCCTTAAATTACTGAAATAGCTAAGGGGGAGCATGTCTCTTCTTTGACATTGATGTCAGAGGGGGAGAAAAGAATTTGGGTGCCTTAGTTTCCATCAATGCCAAAGGGGGAGATTGTTGGCAAATGTTTTATAGGAAGCATAAGCTTGTCATTGATGGCAAGTACAATAGTAATGATGGATTGAGTACAACACCAATGATCAATAGGAAAATAGAAGACAAGGCCACGAAGATCGAATGATCGAAGGAAACATTGGCAAGTACAACAGTGAAGATGGCAGGATCAGAGTGTGCATCGATGGACAAACAGGAACAACATAGGCTCAGGAGGAATTAGTGCAGAGTCAAAATTCTCCCAAGTAAGAAGGATGTGTAAACTTGGAGGAGAAGCATTGTTGATCGTTGGATCCCATCCAAAATTCCCGACAGCAAGAGGGCCGTCAGATCTTAATAAAAACAAGGAGAGCGTGTACTGAAGAGAAGGATAGATCTCAGGCGTTAGATCTGAGCGAACTCGGAAGCTTGTGAGTGGAAGAGCCGAGGATTTGGTGTTAAAGGTCGCGAGGCGCGAGGTCGCGAAGCAGCGAAGTGGCAAGAAGATCAGAACCATCCATCTGTGAAGGACACGTGGCAGAGATTGGAGAGATCTTGTGAAATCGGGAGTTTGCAGGGTGAAAGTCCGAATATTGGGTGTTCAAAGTCGTGAGGAGCGAGGATGCGAGGCGACAAAGTGGTGAGAAGATCAGGACCGTCCATCTGGGAAGGACGCGTGGCAGAGAGCGGAGAGATCTCGCGAACTTGGGAGTTCGCAGGTTGAGAGTCCAAACATTGGTTACTCCAAGTCGCGAGGTCGCGAGGTAGCGAGAGAAGGACAATCGTCGGATCCAGATCACAGGAGGACCATTGGATCAAGAGGATGCGTGGAAAAAGATCAGAGCACCATAAAGCTCCATCTCAGAGCCTCGCCTATCGCAACTTGGAGTGACGAGAACCTCCATCACAGGAATCACGAGATGCGAGATTGCAAGAAGATCAGGACCGTCGGATCACCAAGAACGTGGACCGTTGATATGAGCTCCATCTTGGAGCCTCACCTATCGTGACTTGGAGTGATGAGAACCTCCATCACAAGAATCGCGAGATGCGAGATTGCGAGAAGATCAGGACCATCGGATTACCAAGAAAGTAGATCGTTGATCTGAGCTCCATCTCGAAGCCTTGCCTATCGCGACTGGGAGTGACGAGAATCACCATCGAAGGAATAGAGAGATGTGAGATCACGATGAGATCAGGACCGTTGATTCATCAAGATCATGAACCGTCGATCAGGGTTGATGAAGATCATAAGCTCGTAGTGAAAGTGTGAAACGGGTAAATAACGACAATACCCTTCAGAGTTAATCCAACGGTGCAGGTGAATTTGAACAACATCGGAGGGCTATTGTTGCACGACAAAGTGAAACTGCCAGTAACCATTGATGGTTTCTACCAGAGGATGTGAAGAGACTTCGGTGTGATTTCCATAGGAGCAGAAGAGTCACATGGAATTTGCCAGTGGAATGAAGACGACTCGTGGAGGCAATTGACAGCTGGATGGGATTGAGGCTGTAACTAAAATAGAGAAGGTGAGCTTGACTGTCACAGAGAAGACGAAGAGTCTCAACTGCCAAAGAGGCTGAGGAATCTCAACATAACACCCAGTGATACTAGACACGCGGGGCGAACCACCAGAGAAGCTAAAGAGTCATGATGATGATCAGATAGAGCACTCGAGAGGTGGAGGATAATGACGGAGAGTATGCATGCAGAGGCATGGAGAACATTGAAGGCACAAGGTGCACAAAAGCTATAAATACACGGAACAGAGAAGAGATTGGGTTGTTGTTGGGGTTGGAGGTTGCTATGAATGTTGTTGGTGAAGGTAGTTCATGTGTGAAGAAGGAGGAGAGCGCAGCAACTGAATAGCATAGAAGAGGAACTGTGCAGAGAATGGAGATGGCACATAGAGCATAAAAAGCAGAAGAATAGACAGCGCAAGTGGTGTGAGAAGAAAGGAAATGAGGCGGACCGAGAAATGAAATGCAGCAGAATAGTGATAAGTCTGGTAAGCCATTGTAGAACATCGTATCACTGTAATAAGTTTCTATAGCAAATATTTATATTTCAGGGTGGTTGGGAGGTGCTAGGGAGGACAGTTGTGCTCAGAGGTTCAAGTAGGTGCTTGAACACAGGGAGTTGTAGCTTTCTTCTAGTTGGTGCTAGAGAAACCAGTGAGTTGGTGCTTCCTTCTAGTTGGTGCTAGAGAAACCAGGGAGTTGGTGCTTCCTTCTAGTTGGTGCTAGAGAAACCAAGGAGTTGTTGCTTCCTTCTAGTAGGTGCTAGGGAAAACAGAGAGTTGGTGCTCTCAGCAAGTTGCAACTTGCAAAACTGAGGTTGTAGCCTCATTATGAGTTGGTGCTCATATGTATGATACTGTAAAGAATGTAACCATTACTTATCATATAAAAGAAAATAGGTTTTTTACCCTGCATGGGTTTCCTCAGAAAATATCTGTCTCTGTGTTTCTCATATATTTGAATGCTACTGAAAGTACCATTGTTTATTTTCCTTCATTATTGTGATCATCAATCAAAGTCTCTACAAAGAGTTTAAAAGAACCATAATTGTTTAAGAACGGTAACAACTGATTCACCCCCCCCTCTCAGTTGTCCAACAGATTATTCAAGAAAGACTTGGTTATATCTTTTGAAGGAAAATGACGAAGTTTTCAACGAGTTTCAAGAATTCAAAGCAGAAATAGAGAACCTCACAAATAAGAAAATCAAGACCTTGAGAACAAATAATGGAGGAGAATACACATCCAAATAATTTTTTTCCTTTTCCAAATCGGCAAGGGTTAGGAGGGAGATAATTGTCCCTTATAATCCTGAACAAATGGTGTATAAGAAATGAAGAATAGATCTATTGAAGAAACTGTGAAGGAACTAATGAACGATTAAGGTTTATCTAAGTATTTGTGCGAAGAAGAAACCATGACAACAATATATGTTCAGAACATAAGTCCCCACCACATATTGAAGGATATGACTCTAGAATAATCCTTCTTAGGAAAGAAACCTAATGTGGAACACTTAAGAATCTTTGGATTCCCTGTTTACATTCACATCCACAAGGATAAAAGGACGAAACTAGAACCCTCAGGAAAGAAGGGCATATTTGTGGGATGCAGTGAATCATCCAAAGCCTACAAAATATATATCCCAGAACAACATAAGTTTTAAGTCAGTAGAGACGTAACCTTCAATAAAAATATGGTTTTCAAGAAATCCATAGAAGAAACTATAGAAGAAGAAGAGCATGCAGATCCTAAAGAAGAAAGCACATGTCTTCCAAAAAGTCAAAATGAAGAAAAACAACAACTTGATCATCCAATGCAACCATGTGAACCTATTGAATCAATGATTATACCCAAAACCAGGAAATGTCCAGCCTAGTTTGAAGCTACTCTACAAGAAGCAGAAAGACTCAAAGCCCCAAGTGGAACCTTCAGAGAAAGAAAAAATCCCAAAAGATTCTCCAGCTATGCAGCATGTATGAAAAGGATTATAAATGAAGAACCCACCACATTTGAAGAGGTAGCTCAGAAGAAACAATGGAAGGAAGCCATGACAGAATAACATTATTCCATCGTGAAAAATGATGTATGGAAAATTGTGACTAGACCCAAAGAAAAATAAGTAGTAACTTCAAAATGGGTCTATAAGATCAAACATGCAGTAGAGGGAAGCGTGGAAAAATAAAAAGAAAGGTTCGTAGCTAGAGGGTTCTCCCAGAAGGAGGGAGAAGATTATGAAGAGACTTTTTCTCATGTTTCCAGATATACTTATATTAGAGCCATTATGTCTCTTGTTGCTTCCATGGGATGGAGTTTACATCAGATGGATGTAAAGATAGTTTTTCTCAATGGAGCAATCAAAGAAAATTTATAAATTGAACAACCTCAAGGATTTGAAGTACATTCCAGAGACACTCATGTTTGTAGATTAAATAAAGCCATGTATGGACTCAAGAAAGCTCCAAGATCTTGGTATGCCAGAATAGACAACTACTGAATAAGACTTGGTTTCTCCAAGAGTCATGCAGATCCAAATCTCTACTACAAAGTCGTGAAAAATGGACATGTGATTCTACTACTATATGTCAACGATTTATTCTTGAAAGGTGAAGAGTCTCTCATCACCTAGTTTAAGAAGGAACTAGCTTCTGAGTTTGATATGAAATACCTCGGTCTCATGCATTATTACTTGGTACTAGAAGTATGGAAAAAACATGGTGAAGTATTCCTTGGACAAGGAAAGTATGCAGTGAAGATTCTTCAGAATTTTGGAATGATGGATTGCAAATCCATGGACACTCCTATGGCCACAGATATAATAAAAGGAAGAGGATTAGACTCTGATCCAATAGACTCGTACCTATATCGAAAATTGATTGGGTCATTAATGTATTTAATGAATACTTGACCAGATATTTTATTTTGTGTAAACACCCTAAGCCATTTCTAGGTGGAACCCAGACATGAGCATTGGATAGTTGCAAAGCATGTTCTAATATATATATCCATGGGATGATAAACTATCATTTAATATATACCTCATCTAGTGATATACAACTTCATGGATTCACATATTCAGATTGGGAAGGAATTGCAGAAGATAGAAGGAGTACTTCAGGGATGTGTTTTATCTTGGGATATGCTATTATATCTTGGGGCAGTAGAAAACAAAAGTCTTTCACACTTAGCACAACAGAAGCAGAATATATCGCAACATGTGAAGCATGTACAAAAGTAGTATGGATGAGGAAGCTGATTTCTGGATTATTTGATCAGGTAACAGATTCGACCATAATATACTGTGACAATTAGAGTTGTATAAGGCTATCCGAACACCCAGTGTTTCATGATCGATCAAAACAGATTGAGATCAAATACTACTTTATTCATGTTAAATTCCAGGAAGGAGAAGTGAAACTCTGATATATCTCCATAGATGATAACATAGTAGATATTTTGACAAAGCCTTTGTCTAGGATAAATTTGCATACTTACGAGAAAAGTTGGGCTCATGGAGATAACTCCCTTAGCTGAAAGGGAAGAGATGGCTCCCCGGGTTGGGAGGGAGCATTGATATATATATACATATATATATCATTGATTTATGGACATTTATTTTCCAGTTTGGAAAATGGTCCAAGATGGGCAGTTCCTTTCCAGTTCGGAAAGTGGTTTGAGATTCTCTGACGAACATACATTTTCTAGTTCGGAAAATGGTCCAGATCAGACAGTTATTTTTGTAATGAAAATGGTTTGATAGATTGTTGATGTACCATAGACAACGATTCCCCTTATGGACAGTGTGGGGGAATGGTCTAGGACAATCATTCTTCTTAGAATTCACTCTTAGTAGTGGTCAAGTAGAATGGTCCACCTCGTCGGGCAGTCATTCTTTCGAAGTTCATAGTTGTGAGCAGTTTCGAAGAATGGTCTATTTTGGAGGTTGGTGCAGGACAATGATTACTTTAGGAAATGGTATGGACAGTCATTCCCTAGGGTAGATTCATTCTCTCTAGGTTGCACTATGTTTAGTGCCAGAGGAATGGCCCAGTTAGGTGAATGGTCCAGGTTCAACAATCAGGGACAGGCATTCCCTAGGCCATACTCATTCTATCCAAGTTTCACTATGATTAGTGCTGGAGTAATGGCCCAATTAGGTGAATGATTTAGGATTAGAAATCAGGGACAATTATTCTTCCATGCTTGGGAAGAATAGTCTAGATAACCCATGGTTGATGTTTTTACTGTATGAGGGAAGATGTTATTCTAGATCTCATAGATGTGAGTGGAAGAATGGCCCAGATGACTCAACTTGTATCATGATATTGTTTATGAAGGTTGGTATCATATGATATGACTGTTGTAGAGATTTTATGTCTGTGGACAATAATTGTATACTACTATGGTGGATGCATTCCACTGATTGTGACTGTATCACTGGTTAGTAGCCATGTGATACTTGGTATCGTTGTGTACCAATGCATAGTATTTATGTACTAATATGGATAGACATAGTTGTGTTCTATCAGATGGCATTGTATTGATTGTCATGGAGATTATCCAGTTGGATAATGATGATGGCGCTCGTGATTTGATCATGAGATAGTTTGTGTGGCTATGATGATGCTATTGGTTGAATGATCTGTTTTTGCTCAAGACCATTTCCTTTTATACCTCCCTAGCTAGGAGGGAGTGTTGATATTATGGTAGCTATGGGATGTATTAACCTCCACTTGTGACCTTTGATGAGATTAGAATATTCTTGGAAGCAAGAAAAATCCTAAAAGACTTGGACATAACTCTAGAAGAAAAGTCGACTAAATAGAATATTTTATATTGAGTCTTTAGCCTCCAGAAAGAGAAGCCAACCCAAATAGCTTAAAGAGAGTAGTATAAATATAGGGTGCCAGAGCTCATTTGGCACGTACAACTCGCAACTACAAAAATCCAATAGTGCGCACTGCAGAAATTTAATAGTGCACAAGTCTGGAGAGCAGTTGCAGCTGTAGTTACTGCAACCTGTAATTTTGGTCTTTTTGGGTTGGACTTTCTGATCAGTTTTGGCAATCTTTGCTTGGTGCATTAGCCTTAGTTGGCTATTGATTTTCTACCAGAATTATTCTCTCTGTCAAGATCATAGTGTTCGGGGGTGGCATTCGTGCCTGTGGTTGGGTGACAATATTACTATATTGTCTCTGGTTAAACGAGCACACCCACTTTTCTAACATTATTTTGGGTCTATAATCTTGAAAGGGTTCAATACAATACCAAACGGAGTTACTATTCCTTAATTTGGAATAATCTAAACAATGTTGAATGGTGGTTTCAAAAAATTAAGATTCCACTAAAAGGAATTCTTTTGTTTTGGCTCATACTGAAGAACCGAGTGTTAACTTGGGATAGAATGTTGAAGCATGGATATGTAGGCCCAAGTATTTGTGCCTTATGCCGCTCGACAGAAGAGGACTCCTGTCATCTTTTTCTATATTGTCATTTCACCAAATTAGTTTAAGCTCATGTAGAAGCATAATTCAATCATTCAAACCTATGAAAAAAATAAACATTCATGAAATAATTTAAATGACATTTTGATACTCTTCCACTAAAGAGATTCAAAGGTCTTTCAATCACTGTGTCATAGGGCTTTTAGTTAACCCATAATATTGGAATATTTATTCACAATTTGAAAAAACAAAATTGTGAATAAAGATTCCTAATGGATTCTAGGATGAAGTCTCCATATGCCAGAGTCATCTATTTTGTCAATTCTTTCAAAGTAATCTTTAAATGCATGATATTTTGTTGATTCTTTCAAAGTAATTTTAAAATTCATGATATTCTATAAAAGCAATCTTTGAATGCATGATATCCATTGAATATATTGTAAGAAAATAATATAATTTAGTTAAATGAAAAAAAAAACCTTTGCTAAGAATTTATGGTTTATGTTTATGTTATTGCTTGAATTGAACATTTCACAACAATAACCTTGTAAGTTGAATAAGTTAGTAATCCTTCAAAGTAATAGATTAACATTATTTTAGTAAAAACTTGTCAAAGATACAATTGGACTAAATAGAAGGAATAACCATTAACATTATTTTAGTAAAAACTTGTCAAAGATACAATTGGACTAAATAGAAGGAATAACCTTTATAGGCAATTTAGTTTAAGCATGTAAAACAATGTTTAAAAGGGAAGTCTAATATGCATAAGAGAAATTCAATTTTCTAACACAATTAATTATTGCAATTCAAAGGTCGCGCATATAACTAATAGAGTACGTTTTATTGTGGTGGGTTTGTTACTATAAATTTAAGTTAATTAAGGTTTATCTTAATTAGGTTAAAATTTTAATATTTTTATATGATTTTATTTAAATTGTTAGTATATTTTGTATCATTTTATTGGAAGTATTTAAAGTAACACATTTAATATATTGATTTTATTTGAAATATTAAAATTAATATATGATTATTTTATTGTTTTCCTTTTCATTCAATTGTGTGCTTAGGATGTTAATTCATATTCCTTGACAAATGAATGGTGCTCAATAATCAGAGAAGTGGGAATGTTATTGTTCATATCCACTTTTCATAAACATTTTCATAAACATGACGAAATTGATTTACGTATTAAGAATGTCACAAGTCCATAGAAGAAAGTGCAACGTGGCATTGTTTTCCAAATGGATTGATTAAACCAAGTGGGATATGGCTCTCGAGCCTCACCAAGAAAAAATGCATGTTGTATAATATATGGATTCATAAGGGGCGTTGAGATGTTACCAGGAGGAAAAAAACAAACTCACATATAGGGAAAGACTAAAGAGATATTTTCAAGGGAAATGGTATCCTCTTGAAAACAAAGACATTAAAAGTGGTTGTATCATCTCCAATTCCATTACACCAAACCATTTAAGAGTGGGTGTATCGTCTTCAATTCCATTACACCAAACCGTTTAAGCACTACAACATTATGCTTCAAATCACTACCAACTCAATAGATTTTAATATGGTTTGTATAACCATGGTTTAATAATATAAAGATGAGTGTAGTTAGTATGGTGTTCTTTATGTTTGGGACATGAATCAATATTTTGTTTGGCTTAGATATTATTGTATATGTATGTTTGGCTTGGATCTTAGTCTATGTGTATGTATTTAACATTATCTAATACTAAGAAATTGTTAGGTTTTTATTAGGTGATGGATTTTATTACTTAAACCTATTATTATTAGAGTATAATAGATTTTCTTATTAGGTGATGGATTTTATTACTTAAATTTATGATTATTGGAGTACAATATATTTTTGTTTTTATTTGACAAAATTTCTTGGAGCATAAATGATATTCATAAAGAATCATATAGCACGTATTTGACATAAAAAAATACTATGTATAACTTGTGAGTTTGAGAATTATAATTTGGTTTATGTTATATATAAATAATTGATACACAGGGTAGTGTCTAACCAACTTGCCAATATATGAGTGTGGGACATTATTAGATTATGTTCAGATGCATGGATCATGTACTTCGACTTGCCTACTCAGCTTTAGAGAGAGACACAAGGTGTTTTCTTAGATATATAGATAAGGAAGTTAGGTAGGTTGGTATTGACATACATGTTTTAAGTACATTTATTGTGGGAGTTATCATACTTCATTGGTATGATCAGGTAGTGCATGGTAAAAAATGGCATTCTTAGTTCCTAATTCGTAGCTATATTTCCAAATTTAGAGTGAAACTGAGGCTAACTAACCCCATGCTCGAGTTAATTTATGAGATTGTTACCCACTTTTATAGTGTTTCTTAAAAAACTAATTTTTAACATAGTTGAAGATTGTGTAATTAAAAAAAAAATAATAATAAACCAAAAAAATCCTTAAAATGTTACATGGAGACAATGAATAATCAAATTATTAATAAGTTAAAAATAATAAAAAATTAGAGAGGTGAACACCTTGGTTTGGAAAATTAAGAATTAACTAAAATAAAAAATAAGGAATTATGCAGGATGTTTGGTGGAAAAACTCCTTATTCCTATGAATATAATGGATTCCCAAGAGTTTGGAAAAGACTAGGAGATTGTAAGGAAATGTTTGGTGGAAAAACTCCTTATTCCTATGAATATAATGGATTCCCAAGAGTTTGGAAAAGACTAGGAGATTGTAAGGAAATGTTACTGGTTGCTAACTAGAGATAAGACGAGTTGGAGTGGATTGGTAAGTTGAACTTCAACCTTTTTCATCCAAATTTTTTCTCGGTTTTACCATGGAGGGAGCTTAAAATATCTTCATTTAACTTTATATTACCATAACAATAAGATTCTAATGAATAATGCATTAACACTTCAATTCTATACGTGCAATTATTTTCTTTATAATCTTGAACAAATAGATACGATGACTATTAATATTAACCTTATCTTTTGGAAATGAATGTTCTTTCAATTTCTTAATTGATTTGAATATGTTATATAACATTTAAAATTTAATTTTTTTTTTAATAATATAAAGGTTGTTTGTAATTTTCTTAACATAAATATTTTACTGATCTCATTTTGTTAAAGGACGTCTGACATGTGTATCCTCCTAAGAGATTACCAGTTCAAATCGAAAGGGGAGTAGGGTATGTATACTTTCGTAGATTTTACCAGTGAAATCACTGGGCGGAGGGGGTCTCATACTCTAATTTGGTATTTGTCTTGGTTGTGACTTTAAAAATAGATTATTATTATTATTATTATTATTATATAGGAATTGTTGGTAGAAGTGGATGATATACCTACAAATATTATTTGTGTATTCAATGTGTTGACCTCTATTTATCTTCACTAAGATGTTTTTACCAACAAATATAATTAAGAATGTTTTGTTAGACCTATTTATCAAGTGTTTGATGAAAATTGCCAGCTAAATGAATTGGTGTATTTTGATAAGTGTTAAACAAGAATCATGGGCCAAAATGTATAGTGAGAAATGAAAGGATTAAGTAATTTGTTGTATTTACTTGTATATGCTTATATTCTCAATGAATTGTAGAATTAAATCTTTCACTTCCTTAGCTATGTGCAAATATAAGCCCAACTATCTTTGGATTATCTTGAGTAAACGTCATGGCAGAATATGCTTAAGAAAGTAATCGTTTCTTTTATTAATATCATTACCAACTTGATGATAACTATGACATCAAAATGAGAACTCTAGTGCTAAAAACCCATGGTTTTTGAGTAAACAATCTCAAAATCAACCTTTGAATTGAAAAGTGGCATTACAATAACACCTCTTTTAGGTGAGGCTAAACTTACAACATTTTTCAACCATGGCATTAAAAACCCATAAGGTTTCCAAACAAAACTTTAAATAAACCCTTAAAATAAAAAGTGGTATATTTGAAACCACGGTCTTAAAAATTGGTATCATTGTTGTTGAAATCTTAAAATCAACCCCATAATGAAAAAGTGGTTTTGCTATGAGCACCTTTTTTTCTAGCATAAAATTACAATATTTTTAAAACCATGGCTTAAAAAATTGGTGTTTTTGCAAACAAAACCATCAAATCAACCTTAAATGTTGACTCATTTAGGGTTAATTTATCAATCCAAGCACTAAAAAATAAATATGGACATGTAGATATCACCCTATAATTTAAAATCAACATCACTTCCAAATATTTCATTTACTTGTTATAAAAAATGAAAACAATTTGCATTGAATCAAACACAAATACAAATATTGTTACATTATACATATTCAAAGATAAGCTAAGAAATCATGTTATATTATTCATAACTAGATCATATAATCTAAGAAACATAGAAATGATCCATAACTTCATGGAGTACCATATGTAAGTTTAAACATTTTCTTAGAGTTATCATACAAACATCATATTATTTAAAAATATATAAAATGTTTGATACAATTATTAAAATTCATTCATAGATTCTAAGAGACCATCAAAATATACATTATCTTTAGATGAATGATTGGATGAAGATGTAAATGACCCATATTATTCTTTATTATTAGCAAGTACATCGTCTCAATCTTCATGTATGCCCAACATTTCAAATATCATAATTCTTCTAGATCTATGACTAAGTTCACTAGAGTCCCATCTTGCAATTCTTTCTTGTGCCAACGAACTATTGATAATATCTATAGTCCTAGAGAGAAGAGTGTCTCTCTTTGTCAAATGGAAGTCATAAACAAGTCTGTCAACATGCTCTAATTTTAAGATGCCATTGCATTCAAGATTTATATTTTGACCCTTTATTTTTATCTTTCTATTGATATATTTATTTATTTCCATCTCTATCGTGTCCATGTCATTAAATTGGTGTGTATATATTGCATACCAATGTACTTCAATTATTATACCTTGTTTATTTTCTTCAAAGATCTTCCTAGCATTTTCAATCCAAAATGAATAACCATGTAAATATCTAGTCATTAAAATGTGATCATGCAATCCTTTTTGTAAATATCTTGTACCAAACCCCTGTAAAAATATTCCATGACTTCATGATATGCACTTAATCTTCTAGACTCAATATAAATTATCTTGCCTTTGGTTACAAAGATTCAATGATACCTTGAAATTCATGTTTTTAACAACATTTCTTTCCTCATATTCAATTCTCGTATTTTGTGTCCAACTAAATGGAGTCTTCAAAGATATATCTCCACTCGTAAATCTTGAAATTATGCCATTTTAATCATTGAAAAAATATTTCCACCAAACATAATCAATAACATTCACTACTAAAAAATAAATAAATAGGGTTATAGCATATCATTAGGATTCTCTCAATACATTTTTTTGGAAAATCGTTTAAGTTTGGACACCACAAAATAGGATGGTAAAAGGAGTATCATGACTTCCATCAAATCAAATTTGCATCGATGTTTTCAATGTGTGCTCTACAAGGTGTCATATTAGCAATAAATAATTTCATGCAAAAATATTTATTGCATTGTGTTAATGTTGCCTTGTGTTGTAAAGTCACTGTCATATTAGCAATAAATAATTTCATGCAAAAATATTTAGTGCATTGTGTTAATGTTGCCTTGTGTTGTAAAGTCACTTTTGTGTCATAAGTGTGTTCTTTAGATTGTATTAGCATCATAATGTGTTGATGTGGATGTTAATATCTCATATCGGGTGTCATAATTTCATTGTATGTGTGTCATACTAGCATTGTGCTAGCTACGTTATATTAATAATGTACAAAAAAAAGTTACATATGGACCCTTTTACAACCTATTCTCAAAGACAACAATATTCTAGAACTTCCAAAATAGATGGTCTAGAGTTTTTCTAAGATATGATTACTCCCATATATAGATTATACAAAGTATTAACAATAAGTTCAAAATTTAAAGCATGAGTTTCTTGAGTATGAGAAAAATTGCTTATAACTAACATGATCCTATGTATATAAAATACAACATGACTATGAAATAAAATATGGATTGATATAGGATAAGTATCAAATTTGGAATAAACATTGATGAAGATAAGAGGTGTGTTTTACCTTAGGATAGCCTTGATATATTCTTCCGAATGGACTACATCCACATTTTCTTGTTCTTATTTATTCATTTTTATAGGTTGTTCTTCCTCCTCTAGATCCTCACTTCTTTCCTTATATCAAAGAAAATTTTAGGGGCTAAATTTCACCATTGGTCTAATTTTCCATGTTTTTTCTTTTCTAGAAAAAAATTCACTCGTTTCCATTTTTTCTAAAGATGATTTGCCTATATTCTAAAGGATAAAGTTATTTTACTCTAAAAATTCCCAAAAACTTCTAAAAATTATATAAAATACTTAGAATTTGAATATTTTTACAAAATATCACCGATCATTTTATACTTGGGATTTTAAGAATTAGTAAGACTCAAAGGTTTATACACTTCAAGATAAGTATGGATACATAAACTTATTCCTACCTTAGACCCCCATATCTCATGGATTATCATATTTCTGATCTATATGGTCAATTTTCCCCTCCAATTAGTTGAATTTGTTGAGAACCTCATTATGTTGGGTACCCTCCACTTCCATTGTCATGCCTATGAAAGTCTTATGTTCTAATAAATATCAACCAACTTCAATAATTTGGTATCCTTGTGTGAAACGTTAGTGTCTGGAATATATCTTCATCAACCTAGGCACTAGAGGTCATGTATCACTACTTTCTCACTTCAATCAATTTTCTCCACTTTTGTTTTTACTTCCTAAAAAAATCTACTACTTCTCTTGTTACCAACTATAATATACATTTATTGGGTCTTTCTTTGTGCTTATCAAGGTTTATTTCACCCCGGTCCTTCTATATTTTATATATCATCTTCACTTTCTCAAGAATCTTCTCTGACAACCTATAAAAGAGACCACCTATGATGAACCAAGGATAAACCCCAGTAACTAGTAGGTTGAGAGCCTAAATCATAGTCCTAATATCCCACTATGCATTTTAAAGATCCCAATTAAGAGAAGCGGGGATATCCGTAATCATAACAAGTATATAAATCCTCCTTCCCATCACAAATCACTCTCATTTTGTGGTTGATCCTACCTCATTCTTGTCATGAATGACATTGAAAATTCCAATCCTAATACCAAAGGTCATCTTAATCGCCATCACCTCCATCATAACCATCCCCAAATCCACACCCACTGCTACCATGATTTGGTAGGTACAAATATGTGCTTAACTTACGAGGATTGACTTATACTTGATAGATGGAGGATGAGCTTTAATGGCTCTAAGATTCTACCACCTTCTCCCCTATCTTTTGATCCTCTTCCCACATGCTTGATTCCACATCTTCTAATACCCTCTATAGACATGCATCGAATTTATGATGATGCTTCTCTTGTTTGAATACTAAGAGGGAGCGGGGGTGAATCAGTATTACCCATTTTTCACAATTATCAGTTACTTTTTATATTTTATTGATTACCACAATAAATCAACAATGAATT
>CBVK0100031515.1:0-11160 GCA_900067695.1 Picea abies | reverse complement strand
TCAACACCGGTTGGCAAATGAAATTGAACCCTTGCACCACTTAAAAATCCTTGATGATGATGATGATAGTTGTTTAGTTGCCTCCACAATGATTGAGGAAGACCACAAACCCTTCTCCTTCCTTCTCCAACAGCAAACAAGTCAAATGAGTAAAAGAAGAAGACCAAATCGCCTTTATCCCCGTGGGTTGGGCACGTCCCACGATTTTTTGGGTCAACCCGCGACTTTTTCCAAAAAATTGGCAATTTTTTTCAAAACTGAAAAAATCGCGATTATTTAGTGGACGATTTTTCGGGGAGGGGAAAAAATCGTGATTTTTCGGCAATTTTTTCAACAATGATCAAAAGTGTGCAGAGTGGATACTCATTGCATGCAGAATTTAATTATGCATCCAACGAGTGCCTACACTTGAAATTTGAGTAAACCTATAAAAAGATAAGTTGAAAATACGATTAGAAAAAATAGTTTTCTTCCTTTCCCTTTGAAAATTCATAACTCCTAATTTATTTTTTAACTATTATTTTATTATTTTCCTTGGGAGGCCCATTTTAAATCTCAAATTTCCCCAAATAAAAGGAAAAGCTGTTCCTTTGTTCAAATATTAGACTAAATCAGTATTATTAACCCCATATTTTTTCTCTATGTAATTCTATATTGATGCTGTTCATCAGCCTATAAAATATTGTCAAGCATAAGCAGTGAAATTGAGAATAACCGGTTTTCAAGCAACTCTGACCAGTGAAGAAAAAAACATCTACGCATGATATTACAAAATCTTATTTTCCTATTAAGGGAATGGAAGGCTAAAAATCCTTCGGTACAAGATCCACTGATCTGATTGATTGCATTATATGATATATAAATCAGAATTGCCTATCAATAACTAAGAACTCAGTATTTTTATCCCAGTGCATGTTTTGTTCTGAGGTTAGATTTACCATATTCCAAGCAGACAATAAATTTATAACATAACACAAGTACAGATTTTTGAATATCTAGACAACACTATTAAGTATCAAATTATAAAAGTGGTGTATACCTTGGCATTCCACAGCTTGTTGATTCAACAGCATTCACATGCTCCAAAGAATGGATCTGCAATCTCACCATATAAAGAAAAGCCAAAGTAATTAAGGATGCCCTGACTCATGCTGCAATGATTATTGAACCATGAAAACATATCCAATTCACAAACAACACTACTGAAAAAAGCTAAAAGTATTGCACTTCTGTATTTTCACTCAGATGGGACTACAGTTATGTCCTAAACAAGCACCTCGTTTGAGTTTTGCAATTTACTATCTGATGGGATAGCTTTCTACAACACTTCTACAATTTTTCAGAACTATGGTGTCCACATGTCTTTCGCACAGGGCATAAAGAGGAGACCACAAAAATATAATAATCAATCTGTGGGCCTGCTTCAAATGCCCATCTTTTGTTTCACTTACCATGTAGAAGAGCATATTGAGCCATATATAAAGATTAACTGTGCACAATAAATATAGAAATTAGCTCATGCCTATCTGTATTCTTGCTGTTCATTTTAAATCAAATTTGCATACATGCAGATGTTTAGAGAACACGTGCAAATTTGCAGAGCCACTCAAAATCCATCCTCACAATATTAAAAATGGCAGTAAGACGCATGTTTCATACATTTTGACCTCTAGGACTGAATCATCGAACTGATTTCTGCAAATAAAAATTTACCATTGCCAGCTCTTCCCAAGTAGCCTCTCTTGCAGGTATAGGAAAACACTTTCCTGGAAATAAACCTGTTTATATAAACAAAGACAAAAATACCATCAAAGTTAACTACATTAAAAATCCATAACAAATTGAAATTGTAAGCTACGAAAACATGTGATTAGACGATTAGGAAACATGAAACTAGAAGCTATTTCATGTAGATATAACAATTTATTATATTTAGCAGTTTCCAATTTCGAAATTTAATAACCAAGATATGAAAAAACATTAAGATAGTAACTTATTTCTTAATATTTTTTTTATTTCTACAATTAATAACTGTGAGATATCGAGAATTATTTATAGTTTTAAAATTACCATAAAAATTAATAAACAAGATACGAACTTAATAAAAAAGTAATTATACAAAACCCAAGAACCAGGTAGTGATTGGAAGAGAGAGCACAGATTCAGTTGAAGGAAGAGAGCGTGAGGTACAGAAGAAGGTATGTGACAGGCCAGGCTTGAATAACTCCACGCATGAATTGAATTTTATAGGAGAGAGCCACATATAAATACATTCAGAGATGACCTTTGGTTTCATCTTCCCACAGGTCCGATGACTGTTCCTATTCACCTATGACTCTTCATAATTCTAAATAATAATATTTACAAAACATCATAATCCCTAGGATTAGGTATAACAGTATGGACAGCACAGGGAAAGAATCTGGACACTGTACAGATGCTCAGGAAGAGAGTACGGTCACTGGTACATGCCCACATGCTGGTAAGGCAGTGTCAGATTTGCTGGAAAAGGTACGATTGGTTTAGCAGCTAAATTTGCAGATTTTGGATCAGGGAAGGATGCCAATGCTAAGGGAAGTAGTGGTACGGCCTCTGGTACAGGTGACAACAGCCATATGGTGGAGGAATTTAAGTTTTCAGCAAGTCCTCATGCTGTTGGGAGCAGATTTCCTCTAAAGGCCGAGCTGTGCAGATTTGAAGGAAAACGTGTATTGCAGGAGAAGCCAATCCCGTGAGAAAGCTCTTCCAAAATACAATGTCCTTAATTGTTCAGGGAGTGAAGAGTCTGTCAAAGAAAAAGTTCATTCCCTAAATGCCAAATCTACAAGAACTAGGGTTTCCAGTGTGAGCAAGAGTCAACAGGACTGGCCCCCTCTTCCTTCAAAGGGAGCCACTACCGCCATGGAAGGGTAACTTGTGGTAGGCTTAAGACCCGATACAAAGGAAATGTTTCATTGTTAAAGCTGAATATCTCCCATTTAGAATCAATCAATTTCCATTCCAGAGTTAAGAGAGTTTAGGCCCTCACACCTAGGCCTGTGGGGACTCAAGGATGGATTATTTGGTGGGAGGCTATAGTTTCTCACACTATTAAGTTTATGCATGGTTGGGTACAAATCATGGCCCACAAGCACCGAAAAGAGTTGGGGAACTCGGCTTAGGCTTGAGAAGGTTCACATCTTTCTGGAGGAGAATATTCATAATGTTACTCTTCAAGAGGAGGCTGTGAGAATTATATTACTAGGGATGCAAAATTCTGTTCCCATCTTCAATTGATCGAGACGGGGATGGAGGGCCCAAATTTTACTTTGACTTCCTCAAGCAGAAGGTGGTTACCGACAAGGTGCTTGGTCTTTGTAACGCAAATGGCTCTCTTGCAAAGGACCCTTTTGAGTTCAGAGGTATGTTTGGTTCCCATTTTCATAGTACTTTTGCTCCTTATGCTCTGACAAAATGGGTGGTGGCCACCAGAGATTCTTGTTGCAAGGTTGTTCCCCATAAAGTCTCTAGTGGTGATCAGGATAGGCTGCATAGAGACTTGTCATGAGAGGGGAGTGTTGACCGCAGGATAGGTTGCATAGAGACTTGTCATGAGAGGGGAGTGTTGACCGCCTCTCCAACATAGGTGGTCAACTCCATGTGCCATGAAGAGATGCATCATCAGATGCAAATTTTGTTGAAGACTTTTGGTTCTACAGGGCATTGTTTGGCCCCAGCACTTCTTTTTGTAACTGGAATTTCCGCACCCTGCGTGGGTCAATAATGTAATAGGTCTGCATGAATCATGTCTAGGTCAGTTACCTTGGGATCGGTTCACTGGGAGAGTTCCTTTCACCAAGGGTTTTTTATCCTCAGGTTATCAATTGGGCTTTTCAGCCTTATTGATTTCCCTTGAGTTTTTCTCTCACACTTGCAATAATTCCTCCAAAGTGGTGAACGGCGTTCTAGTGGGCATATCTTTTGGTAACTATTGTAGGGAATCTTTGTAAATGACCATGCAAGACATATTAAAAAGTTTCGCGGAATTCCATTGAGTCTAGAATAGTTTTTTTAATTAATTAATTTTTAATTAAATTTCCCTAAGTTTGGAGGTTTAATTATTTTTTAGCAAAAATTGTAAAAACTAGGTCCTTGGACTTTTGATAGGGGTATTTGTGCTCAAAAGAAATGGAATAGCACCCCCTACACCCTTGGACCAAGTTTCAGCTCGGTCGGACAACTTTTGCTATGGGTTTGTCCACCTAGAGTGTCAGTCAGTCAAAAACAACAATTTTAATTGCTAAAGTTCAAACATAGCAAAAATGTAAAAAATGTAATAATGAGTTAAAAGGATGTTAAATGGTGAAATAAGGTTAGAGAGAGACTTCCTAAGCATAACCTACCCATTCCAACCTTTTTCTAACTCCTTACCCCTCACATCACTTAAAAATTACGCCCCTTAGGGGGATTGACGTCTTCCCTTGGTGAGGTTACGTTGTAACTTAGTGTTGGTGTGTGGGGGGACCCCTCTCACATGTGGTGTGCTCCTCTTGGGCCTCCACGTCACCCTTTCCTTCATCCCAACACCCTCTCCCTCATTTATTCCCCTTCCATTCCTTTCCTCCTCCCAAGAAGTTATGCCCCCCCTCTTGCATTTCTTCTAGAAAATTTGTTTTCTTTAATTGGGACCTCTTCATCTCCCTTGGCACGTATCCCTAGCCTCCCACTTGCTTTTTGCTTGATCCCAACACTTCCCACACCATCTACACCCCAGATCTAATATTCAAACCCTAGATGGTGCGCCCTAGCCTTGGGATCTCCTCTTTTGCTTGGTGTGGGACACTTGGCATTGATCCAAGAGGGGTGAGTTTGACTCTCCAAGTATAAAAGGAACCCTCTTCTTACTCCCAACTCACCATATCTTGAGCTATTGTTATGCTACTTGATTTCTCACTCTCTCTCTCTCTCTCTCTCTCTTTTGCTCCATCATTTCCATTCTTTGGCTCTTAGGGTTTTGGAGTAAGTTTTCTCCAAGATCCATTTCTTGAGTAATAAAGAGAAGCTTTGGAGGATAATTGGAAGAGCTATGCATGTTCTTGTTCTTGCCATACTTATGAGGTAAATTTGTATCAATTTGGTTGGTGATTGCACACATTGGATCTTTGGTAAAGTGTTACTAGGGTAGATCTATCAATGCATGTTCTTGTAGATCTATATATCTTGATGTGTTAGATAGGATTGAAATGTCATCTTGTTAGCATATTCAACATATTATCTCTTGTATGCACATCACCTCTCAAGTTTTGCAGGTTTAGCTTCAAGGGTTTCATTGGGAATACCTCAAGGAAGAAGGCTCCCTTGAAACATACTTAAACTCCATATTTCTCAACCTTTACTGTTCTACTTATTGCTGTTCACTTCATACATATTTCAGCTAGTTTAACTTAGTAAGATTGGTCATTTAAATCAAATTTTTCTTGCAAAAAAATTTTGCCCTAAAAAGCAAAAGTTTTTCTTCACTTTGCTTGTTGTGTGTAGCATTTCCAGCAAGGATACCTTGCTGGTTTTTGCAAGTTCAGATCTGGTTGAGAGGGGTTTGGCTACCCAAAGACATCCACACAACACTCAAAGACCCCCCAAAAGGATTGGTAGCTATTTCTCAACTTTCTCTTTCATTTCTAGGCTTTCTTGTGCATAGATCTAGGTGTTTTCTTGCTGATTTAGTGGCTCACTTGCTTGGGAGAAGGAGTGGTACGGCCTCCTCCCACGTGTGAGCCTTGGGGTAGCTTGAGTTTGGTGTATTGCTTTTTTGGCACCTTTTGAGCTAGGACGTGGGGTTTGGTAGATGAAAGGTATCTCTCAAACCTAGGACGTGGGGATTAAGGTTTTGCTTGTTGGTTTGCTTGTTTCTTTCATTAGTTTATCTCTCTTGCTTGCTTGCCTCTCTCTTTCTCTCAAGTTATTTCTAAGATTAAGTGAATCTAATAATTGCCTACCTATTGGGAGAGGAATACCCCAATTGGTAAGGCTAGGGTTTTAAGATGTGTTTGGGATCTCTAAGTGCTTAATGATTTAAAATACTCTAGATCTAGATCTTACACACCTTAATCCTTAGTTTAAGCCTATTGGGCATAATCAACCTAATTAGATTCACTTGGATGCTTAAGTTACTTCAAGATCTTTATCTACTTTTTACATGCTTAAATCTAACACTTTAAATGTTTAGTGCTTCATAGTTAAGTGAGTGGTTTTCTCTTTCAAGCTATAATCTTTTAAGGCCATTTGCCAACACACTTAAAGTAATTCTTATGGTTAAATTGGTAGTGTAGGCAAACACTTAAATCTTCTTCCTCACACTTAATGCTTGGATCTTGATGCTCTAAATCAACATAAAATAAGTGTGCTCATCTTTCATTTCTTGTTGGCAAGTTGTTCTTGCCCTTGTGATTTACTTTCTTTACATAGCAAGCCACATATTGGTGAACTAAGTAATTGCTCTCACATAGCTTATATGTGTTAATGCCTTTCATTTTCAAGCTTAAGCAACACACATTTAAGCTGAAGTGAGTTTCGGCCATAGCATTAAATCACACTTTAAAGGCATCATAAAATCACTAAAACACTCTAAAATACACCTAAAAGTATACCTAATTAATATATTAACTTAATAGACTTAATAGGGCACCTTAGACCACCATCTTCACCATCTAAAATGGGGATTGAGGAGGGCAACGAAAGGTGATAGGCCGGGGACGGTCTCACGGCACGAAGGAGTGTCATTTCCGTAAAAATTCAATTCTTTGGGCTGACTGTGATAGCTAGGGTTGGCCTCGTTGTCATACTATCTTGAGCATCCAGCAGCCATTTGGCAATAGGAGGAGGAGGCTTTGGTGAAACACTTAATAAAGGTAACTAAAACTTTGTAATCCTAAGAAACCTTTAATTTATTAAGTAATCCAACCTTGGGCTTAATCATCTAAATACTTTGTGGGTTTAATAACTAAGTTCCTCATCTTCAAATACTTGTGCTTGAAATCTCTAAATCTTCTTTATGGATGTGTTGATGATGAATTTGTAGATGTGATGATAATGCCTTAATCTTCTTGTATCCTGCACATACACTAAAAAGTAGTTAGCTTGCTCTTTGTATCCTAGCATTCTTTACTTGTAAGTCTTGTATCTAGTTTAATTATTCTTTTGTAAGTATCTTGTAATCATATTTGTAACGAAACACCCTAACATCTAGTTGACCCCTTGCCCGATCTTAAGTACTAGTCTTAGTTGCCCTAGGAAAAGGCTTGCTTGACATACTAACTTTTGCATCTTGCATTGTTGCCTTAGCATCTTAGGATAGATCCCCTCTAACCTTAAGAAATTAAAATCAACTCCTAGAACATAACTTTAAAACTTATCTAGAAACTAGGGACTACCCCCCTTGGCTTCCCTAGGAGTGAGCCTAGACGGAAGAGGTTCAAGTCAAAGTGACAGCGTGGGCTTTGAACCTAGGCATTGTGCCTCCAAGGACACACTAAGTGAGCAGGACTTAGCTCACGTTTGCAAGTGTGTATAAGGACAGCAACAGGGAGGACCTGTATACTACTTTGACTTCCATGCAAAATGCCAAGTCACTAAGTATCGATGGCCTTCCTTGTGAGTTTAAAAAGGACATGTGGGATACCATTGGTGATGAGTTTTACTGCTTGGCCTCTGAATTCTTCACCTCAAGAAGACTCTCAAAGTTTCTTAATCAAGGGTTGATCAAGCTTATTTCGAAGAATGCATCGAGGGATTCTACTAGGGGATGGAAAGCTATTACTTTGCTTACAGTAGCTTACAAAATCATGGCCAAGGCATTGACTTTGCAGATTTGATCAATTACATAGCATGTGGTGAGTCTTTCTCTAATTAACATTGCAACTAAGGGTGATATCCTTGTGGCCAAGTGGATGGTGAGATGTTTGGAGGGTTCCGCTCCTGGTAGATTTTGTTTTAGCATGGGGTGATGACAGCTCAGCATTCTAGTAGGGTCATAGAAGCTTTTGGTTATGTGACGTTATCTCCCTCCCCACTATTTGAGATCTCCAACTCCCTTATTTTCTGGAATATTTGGTCAGTTTGGAGATCTAAAAGGGGAAAGGCGATCCATCAATATACCAACAAACTAAAGGAAACAAGAAATCTCTAAGTACCAACACTATGCTCTCCCGGGGGAGCAGATTGGGCATTGGCCCCCGAAGATCGATAAGAAAGATATGGGTATAAATCCATGTTTCCTATTATGTCGGTAAATCTCTAGAGACAATGACACAACTCTATAAATATGAAGACAATCTCAATCTGAAAGGGTGCACTATAAACTCTACCTAAACAATAGGTTGGGGAGCCATCCTCTTACATCTAATAATGCAATGAAGCAAGAGGGTCTGCACACTCTCGATGCAAGGCCAATCCAACTTGACCATGCTAGGTTACCATACCTCTGAACCATGCAAAACAGTGGCTCTTATGACAAAGTTCATGAAGTCTAGAAGTCTTGAAAATGGTGTTGGAAACACGGTCTCTTTATAAGAGTGAGGGATCTATACCCCTTATTCACCCGAGGTTGGAGATCCTACCTTGACCCAAACCTAGGCACTGAAAACTAAATCCTTGCATAGGTGTATGCAATCGTTCCTCCCCCCTAAAGTAAAAGCGCAAACCTAAAAGGATCTTCTTCGAGCAATTCAAGATCGTCGACTTGGTTTTCCCAAGGTTCACCATTAACTCCCAAAAGTCCCCCAGATCACAAGACCATCCAATAATCTCTGTAGATCCTCAAGTGGAGGCCAAAAGGACCACATTGTTGGCGAAAAGGAGTATGGAGATGGTGGAAAGAACCATCTCCTAGTTGGATGTGCTTGTGCAAGAACGACTCCAACATGTCTATGTAGATCCCAAATAACATGGGCGAGAGGAGGCACCCCTACTTCACCATGATGGTGCTCCCTGTTACCCCCCATGCCTAGGGGTAACTGAAGGAGATCATGTCTCATGGCCCACAATAAAGACAATGATCTCGATGATGATGATGATCAGCATGTCCACTCATGGCAGCCTAGCAGCCCCCCTTAGATACCTCTTTCACTCTTGATCAACAAAGATCATCACATCCAATCAACACAGTCTTTGGGAGATGGTAAGCCAGTGTCACCATGAGGTACATTAGTCCTTTCATATAGAGTGTTGTGCTTAATGTACTAGGCATGTGAATGAGTATCATTGATTGAAGTTGGATAACGAATCATAAGCTCAAGAAGTTATGCTTGTTTCCTTGTTTCACCTTAGTGGCCAAAATTTGTATTCTAGTCCCGTGTTGTCACTTCCAAGAAAAAGGGGTATCACTGGGGAGGCCTCACAAGGGTAATGTTCCATTTCCCCGCCATACTTAATACTTACCATGCTGGAGCCTGTCACAACATACTAAACTTCGGTAATAGGTCATGATTCATTCTCTCATGAGAAGAGGGGCTCAAGTCCCAGAGGTTAATTGCAGTTGCTAGTAAAAAATAATGAAGAGAGAATGATAATAAAGAAAGAAAGAAAGAATAGCAAGGAAATTTAAAAATGCTCTACCCTTTCCACGTTCGCCCCGGTCCCAAGGCAATGAATCCTAATGCTTCAAACCTTATAAAGGGACTTGCAAATTAATAAAAGGACAATATAAAAGGCAAATTTAGGGGTTGGAAAAATGTAGCGCCTAGAAAGAGGTAACTCAAGAGCATAGAAACGGACCAAATGATTCCATAAACCATGAAGTAAGCCCAGCATGTTTCACTATCACACTTACTCTTGAAGGGTTATTTTCTTTCCTACCTCCCCCAGGACATATCCCTCTACTTGGATCTTTTCTTTCCTGTTTTGGTTGACACACCTAATAGGGTCTGATGATGGTCCTCCCATACTCAAACTAGCCAACTTACATAAATTCTTGAGTTAATGTGAACTTTGAAGGGGATACTTGGTGTGAATTGTTTATGTAGCTTCTATGTTAAGTAACAACTTACTTTGTATGATCTAAGGATTATTATACCTTATGAACATTGGTTTTACTTGGTTCCATAAATTTGATTTCATTTGGATGCACCTCACATGGTTCTTTGAAGGACATCCCATGCTTTCACCCAAGAAGTTGAACCTTTATTGCAGGACATGGCACGTTTGATGCAGAGCATTGAGTCATTGGATGGCTTGACATACTCAGAGACATGCTCTCACATCTTCTAGACCTTGGACGATGGACAGATGGGCTTGAATTTGATTGATATTGTCATGATGGCACACAGATGGGCAAGAAGCCCACACCTTGAGCATTGTACCCCGAAGATTAATATGCATTGGATGGAGGACGTTACACTGGTGGATGGTTGGATACCATGCAAAGATGAGATACACCCCTCTCCACCTTGGACACTGGGCCTTTTTTGATGATGACATCATGTGCTAGGGTTTGATGGAGATGATGGGGTTTGCTTGCCACATGGAGACCACATGATGATTTGATGTGACATCGCATTCTTCCACCTTGCTTGCACATTGGACGATGACGCATGTCCTTTGAAGGCCCTCCTTCACCCTTGGGAGGCTTGACGTCACCACATGTGTGGCTTTATGACGGATATTTTGTATGATTTATTATTGTAGAGGCTATTATGAGGGATCAACCCCACTTCTAGCATGGATTATTGTTGTTTTACTCAATTATGTGGAAAAATATACTAGGGAATCTTTATATAAATAAGGCTATCACTTAAAACATTTTATCATCATCAAAACTCCTCACATATGTGAGAGAGAACTCTCAAAAAAAGTTTGCTCTACTCTTTTGGGTCTCGTGGAATCTAGTGCGCACCTCTTGGAGGAAGGATTTTTGTGGATGCTTTCCATTTTGGATGGATGAATGGCATAGCGACTTGGATAGGCAATTGATCTTCTTCAAATTGATATTTTGTTCATGGTATGATGTGATGATTGCTATCTTGTTGCATGTTACTTTGTCCTAGTGAAACCCTAGGAAGGAAACATAAGGGGTTCTTTCCTTCTATGCCTTTGTTTGTCCAAGTATGTGAAAGCATTTAGAGACCTAGTCTCTAGCTAGATTCAAAGACCTAAGGTCCAAGAGGTGTTGCACCTTAGAGTTTTGAT
>CBVK0100031493.1:0-19487 GCA_900067695.1 Picea abies | reverse complement strand
TAATTAATACCTTGTATATATATAAGTAATTATGCAATGAATAAGACAAACCAAATGCAACTTTCAAACCAATTTTGTAAACAAATACCTGGAACAATCTTTGCCAACATTGTGTGTTCCCTCTTTATTGATATTCAAGAAGGAAGGTTATTTTTTATAAAAAAATTAGGCCACACTAATTAAATATACATGAGCTCACCAAATGGATTGAAACTGTCAATTGCCATTGAAATCCTAACATTACAAGGTTCTTTAAAAATTGGCCATATTTCTTCGATGTTCCTAAATTCATAACCATCGATAGGAATTCAAAGAACACCATCTTTAATTTTTTGTCATGCATGGTAATCCATAAATTATGTAATGCTTTGGCACTTGAACAATCATTGCAAACATGGAATTATTGGAATATGACGAAGAACCTTGTGAGGAACCTTATTTGTTACTTGATCGGTTTAATATCTATCGATTTGAAATTGCGTTCATTTCATTCTCGATGCATATTGTCCATAATATATAATATGATCATTCATACATTCATGTAACGTCCCCTAGCTTAACCATGGAACATTACTATGTGGAAATGCACATCAAACAAACTTTTCTTTTGCTAATCAAAATCATGTAGCTTACTAGCTACGATTTAAACATATATTCAAATAATTTCTAATAACCATAATTAAATGAATTTACAACACTCTAAAAACACCATGAATGCAACTAATAAGTCATTCACAACAACAATTAGCCATTCACATATACATAGTTAAGCACAACAATTAAATTCATGGAATAACTTAGCAATTAGACAAACACTTATCTTTTATAAAACATTTGTGCAACCAACTGCTTGGAAAGGACGTTCCAACCATCCATAGACTTATTTTTCCAGTTCTCAACAACAATTCACCCTCAAGCTAGGCCTAGGAATCCACAAAATAAGGGTTCCTCTCATAGTCCCTCACAGCTCTATATCACACAACCCATTGATTTTGTCATATAGCTATCCTGAATTTCTTCTAGATCTCTTCCTCTTGACATGCCCAACCCAAGGAATGTACCCCTTCACTACTCTCATTCCAAAAACATCCCATTCATTTATCAAGGACTCTATGGCTCAGGTAGCTAGGAATATATTTGTTGGGAATTCAGGGGAACCCACTTCCAAGAAAACCACCAACAAAAACAACATCAAACACTTGTTGATACAGTGCAACTCACCGAGGAATTCACTCTTTAGGCTTGAAAACTTGGCTCTTCAATTTCCATCTCTAAAATGCTCCAAAATCCCTCCAACATGCTCCAGATATCGCCCATCCTTATTGTTCCATATCCCAAGCTCTTCTACCCTCTTCTCTACTCGTCGTGCATGCAAAAATAAATGTGAAAAACTTCCTTTTACTACCCATACAAATTTCTTATCTTTCCCTAAGACAATTGACTGCTCACTCTGCCCAATATTGAATGTACTTCAGCTCCATTCTCTCCAATAACTATGGGATGTGACTCTCACACCCACCCTATGATAGATGTTCAATGATTAGGCTCTCATGCACTCAACCAATAAATAGAAGTTTTCCCCAATGATAATGAAATTCAGAAATGTGGGTTTGAATTAATACCCATAAATTATTTCCCTTTGGATCCCCTCTTGGGCACTCTCTATACATTCCCCCTTTCTTGTGTATTAATCATCCACCATATCTATCCATATCCCAGTAGCTAGTATTACATTATATTTATTTACAATTCAGGAAAATACATTTTGCATTTGCATTGCTTGGACACAACCACATTTATATCTACATTATGCATTACCTAAAACAAGGATTATAGTGGGGATGTTAAATTCCCCCTCCCCTAGAATTGTGCATCGTCCTCGTTTCTCCTCACAATGCCAAAATACATATATAAATTTACATCACAATACTTATAAAACAAAAGGCATTCTACAATCTTTACCCTCCAACAATAGTCCCAACCATAATCTCTCGTTCTTTTCAACCTGATGACCCAAAGAATGCATCCATTCACTTCCTTCAATCCATCAAGTTGCACCATTCTTTTATCAGGGATATCAACATAGGCAACCAAGAATTTCTGAGATGTGGTTCTCATAACTAGCTACCCCAAAATGGAGTCTTGTGTTTTCAGCTTCTATTTTCTTCAAAATTGGCAAAATTTTGTGGGTATTCTTCCTGCATGGTTTATTCATGCTCCCATGTTTCATCTTCAGGACCGTAGTAGGCCCATTGAACTTTTACCATCCCTATGGATTTGTTCTAGAGCACTTTGACTTTCTAGTCCAGGATGTGTATTAGTTCCACCCGGAGATCCCCTTCATTTTCCACCTGGATAACAATCCAATAAATTATGTGGTTAGGGTCAGGCACTTATTTCTTTAATAATGACACATGAAATACATTATGCACTCTCGTGGATGTAAGCAATTATATCATGTATGCAACTGGCCCTATCTTTTCTAATAATTCAAAAGGGCAACAATATCTTGTTGCCAACTTCAGGAAACAACCTAGTCTTATCGAACTTATTTTTCCTTTAACTTTTAGGAAAACATGTTCCCCCACTTTAAAGTCTCTAAAAACTATGTTCTTGTATGCATAAATATTCTTCATGTCTTGAACAATCTTTAAATGTTGTTTGATCCTTGTCATCTGCTCTTCCATTTCCTTTAACAGATATATCTCAATGATGGCTCTAAGAAAGCTCCACTAAGTGCATATAGTCTTCCCATTTTGATGGTTGATCCATCACATACATTCTAAGCATGAATTCAATTATCCTATTAGTCGTCTCTATTTTCCCATATGACTCTGGGTGATACATTGTACTAAGATTCAGATTTGTCCCAAATCCTTTGAAGAAACCTTGCCATAATTTGTATGTAAACTTGGAATCTCTATCTGAAAATATTTCCTTAGGCACTCCATGTAGCATGGTGACTTTCTTTATGTAAATCTATGCAAAGTTTGTTGCCTTGTGTGTTGTCTTCATGGGAATAAAATGCGTCGCCTTCGTCAATTTTTCCAACACCACCATGATGGAATCATGTTGCTTCATTGTTCTGGACATGTTTGTATTAAAATCTATTGTAACCACTTCCCACTTCCATTCTAGAATGGGTAATGGTTGTAGTAATCCCACTGGATGTATGTGCCATGTTTTCACCTTTTGGAACTCTAGACACTGAGCTATGTAGTTAGCCACTTCTTTTTTCATTCTCATCCAAAAGTATTGGGTCCTTACAGTCGTAATGGATTTAGAATATCCTGGGTTCCCAACATATGGCACATTATGCATCTCTCTCAGCAATATATTTTTCATCTCTGTGGAATTTGGCACATACACCTTGCCTCTGTACAATAGGATTTCATCCTCTTTTAATTCATGATTTTTAAATTTATGTTGTAAATTGTCTTGTTGTAAGCTTTCCTTTATTTTCAAATAATGTTGATTTGAAATTGTTTCTTTGAGAATTTTATATTTTGAATATGTTATGTACATGATGATGGTTAATATATGCACTCCATGAGCTCTTTTGATGAGTGCACCAGCCACCTAATTTTATTTTCCTTTGATATGTTTAATTTCAAAGTCATACTAAGAAATTCCAGCCACCTAGTTTTCCTATCATTTAATGTTGGTTGTATAAATAAATTTTCATACCACAATGGTCTGTTATTAGCCAAACCTATTCCTTGTGAGGTAATGTCTCCACATTTTTAATGCATGTACAATGGCTGCTAACTCTAGATCATGTGTAGTGTAATTTCTCTCATGGTCCTTTAGTTTTCTATATTCAAAACATACCACATGATTCTTTTGACTAAGGACTCCACTGAGCCCTTCCTTGCACACATTCTTGCACACTACAATGTCTTCATCTGGATATGCAATATTTAATATGGGTGCACTTGTCAAAATGTTTTTCAAATGTTGGAAACTCTCTTCACATCTTGGTGTCCATTCAAACTTCTCTCCCTTCTTTTTCAAGGAATTTATTGGGCTTGCAATCCTTAAAAACCCTTTTATGAATCTTTAGTAATAACCCGCAAGACCCATAAATGACCTAACCTTTGTCACATTTCTTAGCGATTTACATCCTCTAATGGAATCTATCTTCTCAAGATAGATTGTTATCCCATATATATATATATTATAAAATATGCACTTACTTAGCTTGGCATATAGTTTATGATCCCTTAAAACCTTTAGCACCATTCTTAGATGCTCCTCATGCTCCTCTTCAATCTTAGAGTAGATAAGAATATCATCTATAAAAACAATTACAAACTTTTCCAGGTACTCCCTGAACACTCCATCCATTACACACATAAAAATGGTTGGGGAATTTGATAGTCCAAATGGCACTACCATGAATTCATAATGCCCATTTCTTGTTCTAAACATTGTCTTGATGATATATTCTTCTTTTATCCTCAATTGATGATAGTATAATCTCAAGTCAATCTTGGAAAATATTCCTACACCTTTCAGCTGATCAAATAAATAATCAATCACTGGCAAGGGATGTTTGTTCTTTATAGTGACCTTATTCAACTATCTGAAATCAATACACGGCCTTAAGGTTCCATCTTTCTTCTTCACAAAAAGAACTAGGGCTCCCCAAGGTGACACACTTGGGCATATATACCCCTTCTTCAAAATCTATTCTAACGACATCTACAACTCTTTCAATTATTGTGTGTCCATTCTATAAGGTGTCTTGGACACTGGGAAAACACCTGGCCCCAAATCAATAGAGAAATCAATGTCCCTCTTTGGTGGAAATCCCGGGATCTCCTAAAAAACAACTTCAAAATATTTTAAGACCGGATGCTCTTCAAGACTTGCCACTTTATCACTAGTTGCCTCTTTCATGTGGGATGCAAAAATTTGACATCCCTTCCTAAAACTCTTTTTCAACTGCATGGATGAAATTTATCTAACAACTACAACTCTCAGAATTCCTTGAATCTTTCCTCAGTCCCTTTTCTCATCAAGAAAAGTTATTGTCTTGATGTAATAGTCTATGACAACATGATGTTTTTCCAACCAATCCATTCCAATTAGACAATCATATGAACCCAATGGTATACTATTCACATATACCTTTGTGTTGATTCCATTCATGTCTATTAGACAATTTTTAACCAAATGATTGATCTTTCTCTTAGCCCCTGTGGCTAACTGAACTAACCAAGATTTCTTATGCTTACTCCTTTGCAAGTGAAACATTTCAATAAGGTTAGAGTTTATGTAACCATGGCTAGATATAGAATCAATTAAAATTATTATAGGTTGGTTATCAGTATTATCTTCTACTTCAATCATGGGGGATTGATACTTTGCTTGCTTGTTTTCCAGGGATGCATAAATCCTTGGCATGCTTCCTCCCATATATTCCATTGTTTCAACCTCCTGAATGTTGTCGACAGTCCTCATTCTTTCTCCTTTGTGAGGGAAGTCCTTATACAAGTGATTCCCATCACAACCCCAACATTGTGCACGCTACTACCTTGGCTTTCCCCCAAAAGAATATGTTTTCTTGTGTTCATTTTGTGTTGACTGGCCTTGCTGATTTTTTTTATTTTTTATTTTTCCAATGGAATACCTCATTGGAAACCCTTGGGTACTTCCCCACTTCATGGATGGTAAAAAATATAAACCACCATCCCTGATTATGGGGCCTAACCCACAAGAGGTTCTAACATGTGACCTCCTTCGTTGGGGGACAACTTCATGTTTGGATCAGAACCACTTGAGCTAACCCTTGGGGTTGATTTAACTTGCTAATTTTCTTGAGATTTATTCTTAAAAAGGGTGGCTTAAAACCTTTATTCCTTTTCTCCCTCTTTCCTTTCATCTTGTCATTCCAAGTCTTTTGAAAGACTGTCCTCCCTCTGCTCTAATAATATAAATGCCTTGCTCTCCTTATGGTCTCCTTTAAAGTCTTGGGGTTATCATATTGTATCTTGTAATTTTATAAGGAGGGTAACCCACTAAGAAACCGTTGTATTTTGACATTTTTTTCCTTTATGAAGTCAACATACTTCAACAATTCAAAAACCCTCTTCTCATACTCATCCATTTTCATGCTTCCCAACTTGAGTTCAAATAACTCTTTCATCTTCCTCTCACAGTAATGCTCAGACAAATATTTCTCTTGGAAATATCCTTTGAACTACCTCCCTGAGGCCCTCTTCTCATCAAGATGCTTGGCTTTCTTAAGCTGATCCCACCACATGGTTGTTTTTCCTTGCAAGTGGTAGTTTGCAATTATTGTTTCTACCCTAGAGGGGTAATCATGCAGTTGGAAATATTTCTTCATTTCCAATAGCCAAGCCTCAGCCTCTTCTCCCTTCCTATGCTCACTCTTATCGCACAAGTTGTAGGTTGGGAATTTACTGAACCAAGCCACAAGATGGTGAAAAATAGGAGACTACCTACCCATTGTCACCTTAGATAGGTACTCCTGTCACTTTATAGGTGAAGTGATCACCTCAAGGGGGGAATCTCGGGTGACTCTAGGGGGAAATGAGATGAAAAGTGGTAATTATGAGTGGATTCCCCTATAGGTCAAGTGGTTAAATGGAAGAAGGGTTGATAATGAGTTTTGGTAGTGGTCAAAGGTTGCCAAGAAGTTTGAGTACCTATGGATGATGATAGTACATGCCCGAGACACAAGAAAAATCAAGTACACAAGCTATATGTTAAGTGGACAAGCAAGTTAATATTGATGTCCCTATTTGCACCAGTTAACAAAGATATATATCAGTGAACAAATGATTATTAGAGCTGCTGAAAAATATGTTAAAAGTCACGTAAATGATGCAAGAGATAAGCTAGCTAAACACTAGTATAACTCTAGTAATAAATCATAAAACTTTAGCAATGAAACAAGGTTGTAATAAACAAGTAATGCAAAGATATTACTCAGATTTATGGCTGTAGCAAAAAAATTTTACATCATACAAATCAGCCACCAAAAATCACAAATATTCCACCCAAAAGATGCACTAGGAATGGTAGATTATAAGGGGTAACTTATTAACAACTTTTGACGATTGAAATGTAAGTTATAAGTAAGCAAACAAATGTTCTTCTGAATCCCTAATGCATGTAGATATTAATGAGTTATATATATAATAATACCAAGACAATCAAGACACATTTGTGGCCTTGACAAGCTCTTAACATGCATAAAAGTTTCCAACTTGAAAAAGATCAATATCTCACTAAATCACGTTTACCAAGAAAAACAATTTATTTTTCCAATGAAAAAATTCATATTAGTTCCTTTAAAATATGGGTGAATGGAGTCTTTAAAACACAAGTTAGATCAACAATATCCCTAGGGGTTTAAATCCTCTTACTCCCTAGGGCATGCTAATCAAACTAGGGTAAATCTAAGAGGGCATACACACTTGTACTTTTCCGAGCAACCCTTGTCCAAAATGACTTATAAACTTAGCAAATAAGATGAATCTTAATGGAGGGTGTATAGAACATACTCCTCCTAAGGTTTCAACCAACAATGGCCAATAACAAGTAAGAAATAACTAACAAATGCACATTTTCCTTACCAATTCCAAGAGAGAGAGAGAAAGAGAGAGAGAGAGAGAGATCAAACCCTAGTTCACCAATAAAATTATCATTGAAGAGAAAGAACATAGTCCTTCAAGACAGGCGCACCACTTTATCTCAATCATTCACCAATAAATATCACCAATAAGGATTTTCAAAATATATAGATACCAAAAATTCCCAAGAGGGCGCAAATTTCATACAACATGTCTTCTCACAATGGGAGAGTTGTGATCAAAATGAAGTAGAGATGATATATATTTATACAAGTCCTCTAAAATATATATTTTCCAAATTCAAAGGGTAAACCACAAGAAAAGGGGACAACAACCCTTACTCTTGCCCCTTTTCCAAAAAAAAAAAATTAATTCATAATTTGCACATAAGAAAAACCCTAGAAACATGACGTCACCCTCTTGAGGCAATGTTTTGGCACTTTTAGGTCAATTCGTTGGGTTTGGGATGAGTGTGCTAGGCCTACAAAGGACAAATTTATTCAAGGTAATTCTCTCCTCCATGATCCAAGGGATCCCTCCCTCAAAATGTGCCAAGTGTCTCCAATCACCATGAAACCCTAGCCCTAGGGTGACGTCAAGCCCTTAAAGATGATGTTTTAGCCTCCAAAGGAAAGTCATTTGGTTTGTAGGGGATAGGTGAGATCCTCCAAAGTTTCATCTAGGCCTCCAAAGGCATATCATAATCATCCAGTGTGTGGCCCCTAGTATCCAAGCTGTGGGCTTCAAGCCCCAAGGAAGCCCAAGCTAGGCTTGTTCTTCCAAATCTGTTCACCAACTAGGTCCTGCAAAGACAATGAATACACCCTCCAAGGATCTCAATTCAAACGTATCATGATGAGTAAATCAAATAAATAAAATATCCATCTAATCGTGTACATCCAAACTACCTCATCAAAATAAAAAATTACTCAAAGACCCTATGCAATTTTCCAAGTGTAGGTATGGGAGGGTTGACAAAGAGACCTATTGGGTGTATCATACCTCAAGCTTAGGATTGTTTCCCAAGGGGAAATATTTATAATTCTTGTTGATGAGGTGACATGGATGGGGGTAATACTTTTGGGCATGGGGTTCATTGCATACAAGGGGTTGTAGTATCAAATTTATGGGTGCCTTTGTATAGGGTGTGTTGCACCTTCATTTTCAATGTAACTTTTTTCCAAGCCCATTTATTGCCTTTTATTCTTTTAATATGTTTCTTGGTTGAAGCCAAGGTGGGGATTTTACCTAAGCATGAAAAAAATTTCCCACATTGACTCTACCCTATTCACATCATGCTTCCCCAATTTGAAATCATGTGTGGGGAATCTACCTAAGCATTAAAAACAATTCCCACACATGCTCCACCTTGGTTGGAATTTTGTACTAATTATTTTTCATGGGTCCCATCAGTTTGTTATGAGAGATATTTCATTGTCCTTGAGATCCCTAGACAAGAATATAGAAGGTTAGTGATTGTATTTTATCTTTTTCTAACTACAAGCCTCTATTCTGTCATCCCCTTCTTCCCATGAAATGAGGGAGAACCCCTTCTTGGGTTAGTACACCCGAAAATCCCAAAAGGTAAGGAGATGAGGGGATGAAGTGTGGAAAGTGACAAGTATGGTCAGGAATGGAATGATTACTCGTCAAGAGGACCTCCCAGAAGAAAACCTACCCCTAAGGGTGACCCACTTACTAGGGTGCAATGTCAACCACCAAAGTGAAACAGGGAAAAGAGAATAATGTTGAAGCAAATGATACATAATCAAAAGCAGTAATAGATGCAACAAACTCAAATGCCTCAAATGTTGAAATCACACTCACCATAATACCTTAATTTTACCTCATGGAGAAATACCCAATGTATTCTAGAAGCTAGCTAATGTGGTGGATACCGTCATGATGAACCTAGAGCTATGGTGGTGAAGTGGGTCTCTGTCTGTGCAAGTGGACAGCTAGTCAAGTTGTCTCTCGATACTCCATGCTTGCAACTTGAAGGCCTCGAGACAACATATATTTAGTTATCCCTAGGAGTTGGAGATAACATCTGGCTCATACTTAAGAACATGTACTCATCGTAGAGTGCATGAGAATCATAACATATTTTGGTGGACCTGTGCCTACACACATTGAAACAAAAAATTGTTAAGTGTAGGATGGCTCACTCATCCTTTGTCCATATAATCAATTCTCAAAATGAAAACTAATCAATTCTCAATATGATGAAAGAAATATGTAGGAAGAGAAAAATGAAATATGAAATGAAGCTAAGCTACCATGAGCAATAAATATGCAAATGCAAAAAATCAAGATGACATACCTACTTACATGGGGCCCCGGGGCCCTGAAGATTAGATGATAGGTGATGTAATGTGAAGTCATATAATGAGTGCAACCATATGCTCATCATTTCATCAAGGTATCTGCCCCTATGCTTAATAATTTAATACAACAAGGATAAGTTGAGAACATAATCATGAGAATAAATAGACATATAATCATGAAATGAAATGAAACCAATAGAGATGGGTGGGAGAGAGGAAATATTTTTGAAAAGAATAGCCACAATTCTGATCATCCCAAAAATTGTGCATGAAAGGATAGCCACAAGATTTATCAATCCATCTCTAAAGAGGGCTAGCATATGTAGACAATGGCTCATCTTCATCCCCATTAGCATGATCGTTTCTTCTTGAAGATTGAGGAGACATGAGAGATCCCAAGAATTCTCGACGATTCCTTAAAGAAGAAGAAAAGAGGTAAGAGATCGTCTCATATCTAGAGAAAGAAAGATGTTGCCTCTTCATCCATGAATCACTATAAAAAGCTTCAATATGAAAACAAAATTTCTTTGTAGGGTGATATTTTGACTGCTCTAGGCTAGCCATGACCTAGTATCCATCAAGATCTGAGCATGAAGGTGGTTAGAAATCTTCATGAGTATGTTGATCTGGATTTATGAGTGGATCAAAATGAATAAAAAACTGAATACAATGACACAGAGATACGGAGAACAATAACATATATCCAGTGAATAATAACTTATGTTGAATAAATAAAATAGGTTGAAACTGTAAAATTGCATAACTGAAAACAACTTGGTCGAATGGTGGTAGTTATCTCTGAGAAGAGATGTGGCTGCTACGCGCATCCGTCTGAGCAGAATAATTACAATGAGGCTCCAGAGGAATTTTTAACATTACTCATGAATGAAAAAACCCTAGACATCCAAAAACCTAACCCTAGGAGATGAAACGCCAAGTGTTATGTGGGCCCCGATGGGTAATTTGGTACCTCAACTTCCCAAGGTCGTAACTTTTTCATACGACCTTTGTTTTAGGCATGTGATATCATGTTGGAAAGGTCTTTTCAAGAGCTACACATTATGCCATCGAAATTTGACTCTGTCTACCAGTTGACTATGGTAAGCCAAAAAAACATTGTCTAGGGCCCCAAAATGACCCTGGAAGTACAAAAAAATGTATTGACATGAAAAATTCCAAAAAAATCCAATTGGATTATGTGGGCGGCCACCAATATCCACTTGGAGGTTGTGTAGGGATTCATATAGCCCAGAAGTGTGGAACCCACAATTACAAATAATTACAAAAGAACGTGTTGAACTAAAAAACTGTCAACATGAGCCAGTTGGAATAGGTGGGTGGCCAACAATATCCACCAGGATTAGTCCTCCCCACTTAGGAAGTAATGGTCTCCATTGCATTGAGTGACCCCATCAGGTGAGGAAATTTCTACTGAATTTGGCTCTGGGTGAGCCACTTTCCTTGGTGCAGGAGAAGCCCTCCCTTGACAACCCGATAAAGCTAGATCCTTTGTTGGTGAGTGCCCTTGACCTGTGTGTCCACTATTTGATCAGTGGATGCCTGTTCCATGCAGTCAGGGTTGAGATCTATTTTTTTCAATTGTTTTGTGATCTCTGAGGTGTCCAATAATGGTGGAAAATATGGCCAGAGGAGGTCCAAATAGAAAAATGGGTGCAAACCAAGGAAGGGGGGAGTGTTGAGCTCAAAATCATTGTCACCCACAACCTTGGTGATAGTGTAAGGCCCATAGTGAAGGGGGAAAATATTCCAATGGGTCCATGTAAGGAATTATTTCTGTAAATGTAACCAGACCTTGTCTTCCACCTGAAACTTGTGTAGTACTGTGATGATCATGGCCTTGCTTGTACTTAGCATTGGATTTCTAAAAAATCTCATGGGCCTGTTGGCGAATGTGATGAATCCACTCAATTAATCTAGTGGATTTACTGACCTGAGACTGAACACAGGAAGAATCTATATGTATGGTTGCAAGAGGTAGTGCAACATCAATGGGACCCAAGGGTGGGAATCCCATCCCCACCTAAAAGGGGCTATGGTCGGTGGAGTTATGGAGAGCCCTGTTGTAACTATGTTGAACATAGGGAAGAATCTCATCCCATGTACGTGGATGCTTAGAGTTATACATGTGAAGGATATGCACAATCATCTGATTAACGACGTTTGTTTGGCCATCGGTTTGAGGGTGGAAGATAGTGGATTTAGTGAGCTTGGTGTCCAACAATGACCATAGAATCAACCAAAATGTGTTGAGCAACCTATTGTCCCGATCATATATGATGGTTTGTGGTATCCCAAAATGGACCCACACTCGTTCGAAGAAGAGCTTGGCAATATCTACCACTATGATTCTCTTCTTGTAGGCTGTGAGAATGGCGATCTTTGAAAACTGATAAACCACCATAAATACACAATCATTTCCTTGATTGGCAGATGAAATACCATAAATGTAATCCATCAAGATGGATTGAAAAGGCATCTCAGGAGTAGGAAGAAGGGTGTATAAGCCTTGATTCTTAATGGATGGCTTGGCAATGTCATAGGAAGTGAAAGATCTAATATACTTGTTGACGTCCTGTCAAAGTTTTGGCCATTAAAAATGTTTCTGTAGAATGACCACAGTTTTCTCCACACCAAAATGTCCAACCATCCGATTGTAGTGAGCCTCCCAAATCATATTTACATGCTCTCTTGCAGAAACATAGAGATGGACCAGTTGGCAAAACAGTCCATCCTGAATGTGAAAATTGGTGACATTTTCACCTGTACCCAAGAGATGATAGGTGGTAGCGAAGTCAAGATCTCATTGATAAAGTTTGCACCACTCGGATACCTCATTCCCATAGTAATGGAGCACAATGGTGAATGCAGCCACGGGAGGTCGACTGAGGCAGTCAACAACATGATTTGTGTTCCCTGTCTTATACTTGATGTTGAGATGTAACTGTTGTAGGTATGTGGACCAATTTTGATGATAGTCGTTCTACAATTTCCCTTGTGTCTGTATGAACTGCAAAGGCTTGTAATTAGTTTGGATGATTGTCTCCTTTCCCAAAATGTAATGTTTGCATTGACAACAAGCTTGCACAATGGAATACATTTTCTTTTCATAGGTGGGGTATTTCTGGATGGTATCTGAGTGTGTCTCACTATGGTATGCTACTGGATGACCGTGTTGAGTGAGAACTGCACCTACAACATAGTCAGATGCATCAGTCTCAATCTCAAACAGTTGTTGCAGATCAGTCAAGGAGAGTATTGGAGCTAAGCACAAGTGATGTTTCAAATCATCAAATGCTCGTTGTTGTGCCTTTCCCCATGCGAAATTTTCTCTGTCACCCCCCTTGGTCACTTGGCTAAGGACCCATGCAATATGGGAGAAGCCCAACATGAACCATTGGTAGAAGTTGGCAAGTCTCAAAAAGATCTAAATCTTAGTTAGTGTGGTCGGGGTTGGCCAATCATAGATGACTTGGATATTAGTTGGATCCACATTTACCCCATGCTCATAAACAATGTAGCCCAAGTATTGGACCATGTTCATTCCAAAGGAGCATTTTTCCAAGTTGGCATATATCTTGTGATGTCGTAGAGTGATCAAAACCTGTTGAATATGATGCATGTGCTCCTCCCAAGTTTTTTTAAATATGAGGATGTCATCCATATATACCACCACAAAAGATTTGGTGAAGGGTCTCAATACATCATCCATCAACCTCATGAAAGTGGTTGGTGCATTTGTTAAGCCAAAGAGAATGATCATATGGTTCGAAGGGAACTTGGTGGTAGCCAAACTTTAGGTCAATCTTGACAAAGAAATTTTCCCCCTTGAGTTGGTCAAGAAGGTCATCAATTCAGGGAATTGGGTATTGCTTCCTAACCATGATTTTGTTTAATTATATGTAATCAATGCAAAGTCTCCAAGTGTCATCTTTCTTCTGCACTAGTATAATCCAGCTTCCGCAAGGGGAGGATTTGGGTCTGATGTGCCCCTTTTGAAGCATCTCTTGGATCTAACACTTGATTTCATCATTTTCAATCAATGAGTGATGATAGAATGGTCCATTAGGAAGAGGTGCATCGAGGGTTATATCATTAGGATGCTTGACTTGGAAGTCCGTTGGTACCCCGGTGGGTGAGGAGAAGATGTCTCTGTACTCTTTTGTGATCTCGTCCACTTGCTTCTACTACAAAGAAAGGATCTATGTAGAGGCCATGGATATGGAAACTACCTTCTTCTTACTGTGAGAACAGATTACAAATAAGATGAACTTCTTGGTTTTTGAAATGAACTTACTGCATTTCTTAGCAGAGATTAAAGAAATAATGGCAGGGAGTGCTACCTCTGGTATCCTATACAATTGTCTACCCAAAGTAATAATAACACTGTGGGGTATAGACTCATACACAACATGTTGCTTCCAAAAATATGGATGTCCTAAAAGAACATCACAAACTTCAAGGGGAGAAATATCACACAATAACTCTTCTTTGAAGGGCTTGATGTCGCATGACAGATGAATATATTGGTTGACACAAAGATCTCTTCCTTGGTGAAACCAGTCGATGGTATAGGTTTATGAGTGTGGTTTCATCTACAGGTCCAATCTCTTGATGACCTCTGCTGATATAAGGTTCTTTTGACTATCACTATCAATACTGAAATGAAGCGGAGCCCCCTTTACCCACATTTGTGAGTGAAATAGGTGTTCCCCTTCCTCTGGTTCTTCTGGTTCACTTGGTTGTACTTTTGTGGTAGAAACAATGGTGTTGTGTTTGGGATCGATAATCTGGTTCCCTCCTTCTGGATTTGATTCAGATTCAAAATCTACCTCTAACTTAGAAGCTTTCAACTTGACCACTAGTTTTTGCTTGGTGCAACATTCTTTGGTGTTGTGCCAAGGGATTTTATAGTATTCACAACACTTTCTCATGTCCTTCTTCGACTTCTCATTACCCTTATTGTGTTGCGACTTGGATTGGTTTTCCTAAGAGTGGTCATCTTTTCTCTATCCCCTGTTTTTTGGGTTGAGGTTTCCTTTTCTGTGCTTCAGCTATGAGGAGTTTGCAGATCCAAACTCTCGCCTCTTCTACTTAAATTTCTACTCGATCTTGACAACATATCTATAAGTGGCACCTAATGATGTTATGTCCATAAAATCCATTTTTGTTTGAATGTATCTATGCAAACAATCACAGTATTTGAGCACTAAATGTCATTCAGAGTCTTTGATACCCAATTTGGTGTGTAGGGTGTGGAAAATATTGGTGGAATATGGTACTGTCTGGTCCCTTTCCTGACACAACATGGTCCATCTTGTGTATTGGTCCTCGTAGCTTCCAACAAAGTAGTATTGTTCTTTAATGCAATCCCTAAAGGAAGCCGATGTGGGAGTGACTACAAATATTGCATATTTCTCTATGGCTTTTTTCTCAAAGTAAGTATCCTACCAGTCCTTAACATGGGGGAGAACCTTGAGGAGTACAAAAAAAATATTTTCCCTGTCGGAAAAATTATGGATCGAAAAGTACCCTTCAAGTAGTTTCAACCATTTATCTACAACATCTACATCTATCATTCCTTCAAATAATGGAATATCAAAATTTACTTGTACCTTGAAGGGGGTTTCATGTCTTCTTGATGAAGATGCATCTCCTGTGGGCAATCGTTGAAGGATCTATGCAAATTTGTCCATCATTTCATTCCTTTTTCATGTAAGGGCTTCCTTGAGTAACATTTTAAAAGGATATTCTACTCCCTCATATTTATTCTCATCCCCCATGGGTTGTTGTTGGGCTCTATGCAACTGATCTTACAAAGGCTCGACTAGTTCAAGTCCCAAATTCTTGTACCCAGATCTTGTCAGGGACATGCATGAAGAAAAAAAAATGAAGAGCAGATCACTTTGATACGACTAATCCAGATTTATGAGCAAAACAAAATGAATAACAGACTGAATGCAATAACACATAGATATGAAGAACAAAAACATATATCTAATGAACAATAAATTATGTTGAATAAATAAAATAGGTTGAAACTATAAACTGCAGAACTAAAAACAAGTTGCTCGATTGGTGGTAGCTATCTTTGAGAAGATATGTGGCTACTACGCACATCCTTCTGAGAAGAATGATAACAATGAGGCTCTAGAGGCCTTTTTAACACCACTCATGAATTCCAAAACCCTATACATCCAAAAACCTAACCCTAGGAGATGAAATGCCAAAATTTATGTGGGCCCCGATGGGTAAGTTGGTAACTCAACTTCCCGGGGTCATAACTTTTGCATACTCTTAGCGACGAAAGTCACTCCTTGATTTCTTGAAGGAGCAGAGCCCGACGCCCATCATTTTATGTCACAGTTTGTGTAAGGAAGAGGTGATTGAATGGAAGTAAACTCACACGATATTGTTTCGACTCCAAAACTAGGCGAGGCATGCATGGGTAGGTGAGGTCTTAGACATACTTCAGACAGTGAGTTGTAGTAAGGGTGAGTAAGGGGTAAGACTTGTATCATAGAGATGCAAAGGTATGTTGTCAACATCAAGTTTCTAGCAGACTGTAGGAGAATGCATTTAAACGCGAGATCATCTTACATTCAAACACATAAAACCAGGGAATACAATAGTGTCACAATAAAACCTTTATCATAACGCAACTGCAATAATTCATGTGAATCAGTCAATCATGAACTCCCTCAGTATGAGATGAAAACTAGATGAAACAGGGAAACTGTCTTTCATAAAACAAGAAATCTTACATACATATGCATAACCAAAAACTAGAGCGTCTGTTAAAACATTACAATCGGGAGCTTCACTCTACCATCGATACCTAAAAAATACCAAAAACTGAGCCTATATACTCAGGAAAATTCACCTAACAGAGGTGTGCCCAGTCACCCAGGGCTCGGTGTCTTTTTAGTCAAATTCGTACTGAAATCCTTCTTCACGCCCCACCTTAACTGTGCATGGCTCCTGTAAGGAGGGTAGCTGAGCCATTAAGTGTTGAGCTGGAGTGTGCAGAATTCTCCATCTCTTTGAAGACTTCGGCATGGCTTCTTTGGAAAAAATGGTACATAGGACCCCTTCGAGCAGATCGCTTGCCAGACCCTCCATATCTCACACTTAATGAATGAAGGGAGGTTTCAACCACCCGTTCATGCCTTCATTTACTCCAAGCGAGACACAGGATTGAGATTAGATCCGATGGCACCTGGAGGTCGCGATGATCTCCTTTTTAACTGAACTCGGTGCCTTTGGCCCCTCTTGCACAACCCTCTTTGTCTCCCAAGTGACTACGGGCTATGACCATATGCTTACTCCCAAAGTTGTTTTCGGCATTCACAGATATGAAGGGGTTGATCCATGCTTCTTGAAATCACGATGAGCGAAACATCGAGACGGCTTAATCTGGTGCCACGCATCCTTCAAATCTGAGGGTCCTAAATTCACCCGGCGCTACTATGGGCCCCAGGTCCTAGATGCCCTTGTCACTTCGTGCATTGGGGATATGAAGGAGCTGCTACTTGTGCTTCAAAATCATGATGGGCGAGAAGGCGGGGAGCCTAATCATGCACCAGGTGTCTCCTTTAGATGGACGGCTGAGACTGATCCTCAATATGTGGGCCCTCCTTTGGGCACATTCGGTGCTTCGAAGTTCGTGTATAGGAAGGAGCAAGTCTTCCTGCTGTGAAATCATGATGGGAGAGAGGCCGGGAGGACCCAATCGCGCACCACGTGTTCATCCGGGATGAATGGCTGAGATCCCTCTCGACGCTTTGGGGCCCATCTCGTCGAATGATAAACATTAGCACCCCTCCTTTAGGTCTACTCCTTTGTGACCAGGCACCAAAACCATGAGCCTAATTCTGGGCGCTTTCGACATTTCGAGATTCAAGGTTTCGAGAGGTGAAATGATGAGGAGCGCTTACCCCTCAAACTCCTGAATACCAACGTGACATGGATGTACATTGCGCATCCTTCAGATGAACGGCCCTGATAACATTCGTTCTTATAAAGGGGGCTACCCCCATTCATAGGCTCGCTTGATGTGACCTGGTGCTAGGACCGTGGGCTTGGCTCCAAAGGTGCTTTCGTCGTTTCGTTGATCGACAATTTTAGCTGTAAAGAATGGGAGGCTCCTTGTCTCCTGAAATGTCGATCCTCGAAATTCCGACTGACTGCCACCTGTCTCAACTGGATCGGATGACCCAGATTTTCCTTCAACTATTGGCGCTACACTTCGTGCTAAATCCTGGACAACTCAGCAGCCCCAAAATCTCAATGATCGTCGATTCTCTTTGCAGTTGAATCTCAGCAGCTGACAACCAACACTTCTCCTGCTCGCTTGACTTGTGATCGAAAAAGAGACTCTCCCGCTTTGCACTGGGGCGCTTCCCGCGTAACCTACAGACCTGGGTGTATTTGAGCCCCAAGAAAAATAATGTCGCTAACATTAGAATCCATGGGGGATAGAGTCATCCCTGTGATGCTCTAAGAACTCATTCTGCAGTTTCAGTGCCTTGCTATTGGGCTATGGAGTCTTTTACTAAGCTGAAAATATACAAACAGAAAATGAATAAAGAACTAAAGGATAATATTTACAAACAAAGGAGATGTCTAAGGCTCAAACAAAACATTTCTTTATAAAATGCCCATTTACTGGGCTGTTGAAAACCTCTTCGCCCTCCAGATCGTGCAACTGGTACGTGTTGTTTGAGAAGACCTCAGAGATTATGAAGGGGCCAATCCAGAGGGCATCAAACTTGCTATGTTTGCCCTTATCTTATCTGGGTGCATCCCACTTAAGTACCAAATCCCTGATCTCGAACTCCTTCTTCCTGACCTTCCTGTCAAAAGCCTATTTGACCCTTTGCTAGTGACTATGAGTGGTGTCCCTCACCTGTTTCTTGATTTGTTGTACTTCTACTATCTGATGAATCCTTCTGATCATATGATTCGGCTCTCCTTCATAATCCTGAAAGAACTTCGCCACAGGTAAGGCAAGCTGAGTGGGAAAAACCACCTCTGCTCCGTAAACCAGCTGAAAAGGTGAGGTGCCCAGGGATTTCTTCATTGTCACTCGATCATCCCATAAAGAAAATTTCAACTTCGATTCCCAGGCCCTTTTGTTGTCCTCCAATAGTCTTTTGATGATATTTATCAGGCCCTTGTTGGAGGATTCGGCTAAACCATTACCTTGGGGATAGTAGGGGGTGGAGTGAATTAGCGATATTTGGAACTGCTCACAGAACCTAATGAGAGACTCAGATTTGAAAGAAGCAGCATTATCAGTTACGATCCTGCTAGGACAGCCAAATTTGGCTATGATATCCTCCAAGAAGTTGATAATTACTTTGTGGGATGTACTTCTGGTAGGGACAGCTTCTATCCACTTGGTATTTTTGACATCAACGAATAAAGTGGGCCAATAATACCCAGCCCTGAGTGTTGTAGGAAAATCTGCCTGCGGACAAGTAGATCGACCTCTGGGGCTTGACCTTGACCCTAGGCAGAAAAGTGCTTATCATGG
>CBVK0100031482.1:0-23675 GCA_900067695.1 Picea abies | reverse complement strand
AAAGAACTCCCCATCGAGGTGACAGTGGGTGGGGAAGCTCCTGTTACGCCGGTTTCTACCCTCGACTCAAGCTATTTTAACCTTTCCTACAAACCGTGCGATAACAGAGGTCACTTAAGTCACTAAAGTGACCCTCAACCTCATAAAACCACTTTACACATTAAAAAATAAAAGACCCAACTTTATAAAGTTACTTTATAAAAACAAATTATAAAGTCACTAGGGAGAAAAAGTGCTTGGTCACTTTCACATGCTGGGCACAACCTATGTAGAAGTACCTCCGAGCTACTGATTCTAACACTCCCTCTTAGTGAGAGAGGTACTTCTGGTATCACCACCAGAATTTGTCTCCAACTCACCAGTTTCCATAGCCGCTCCCTTTGTACTAGAAGCCTCTGCTCCCTCTGAACATGAAGCCACTGCTCTACTACACTAGAAGCCTCTACTGCTATCTCTGTTGATCTATGAACTGAAGACATGATCCTAGGAGACTTCACTCTCTCCTAAGAATCCATCTGTGTCAACCCATGCCTGTTGAGTCCTCTGAGAGTCCCAGAAGAGGACTAATTCCCTAGTATCAAATCTCTTTCCCCTACAACCTACCCACTCTTTGACACCTAATCTAAATCCAAAAATCCACTGGACCCCAACAGAGGTTGTCCCAACAACCTATATACCTTGCCCAATGCCAAGCCTCACTACTGCATCCAAGGCTGCTCTCTCTGATCATATGAGCACCTGTCCATCCTCGAACAACACTACATACCCCTTATCTGCCAGAGCTGATACGAAAAGAAAGATGACCCTCAACTCTGGTACATGCGATACTTCTGCCACCTTCAGAGAACCTCCTGACTCTAGCTGGAAATCCATGGTTCCAACCCCTTTCACTGCATGCGTGGTATCGACCCCACTATCCACATGCATGTATGAGTCCGTCTCTGACACACTAATGAACATCGACCTCATTCCCGTCCTATGACTAGATGCGCTTCTTGTCTTGTGAGGCGGTCCAATCACTGGACTTCTTCTTCCCCCTACTCTTTCCTGCAAGAGAAAGATTTGGTTCCTCTCTGCAACAAAATAGATCCTAGCCCAAGATCTATCCTTTGATCTTGTTGGTTGCTATATTCACTTGTTTCCTCCTACTAGAAACCTTCTTCTGGAAACCCTCACGACAATAATATTTTTCCCTTCCCTTCTTCCAGGAAAAACCCCTTTGCAACTCACTGCAAATCAAGTTCCAACCCTCTTGTCTGCTGAACCTTAGAGCACCAGCTCTAATACCATGTAGAAATTAGCTCAGAAACTCAATAAAACTTTCACTGATTTCAACCTCCTATTAAGCTTCAATAGTAAAGCATAAAAACCTAATAGAGAACTATGCTTAATGAGCATAAATACTAATTTCATATATCTAATACTAAAAACCAACAACATAAAATAATTGAACAATAGAAAAATTCTTCACATTTGGCACAATAAATTATGGGCAATGCCCCTTGAAGAAAAACACAGTAAAGATATGACATCTTTAACGAAGTTTCTTTATTGAACTCATAGATAAATACACAAAGTTTACAACACCAAGTAGCAACAAAATAACTCAGCATATAAACATGAAATGGGTTCCAACAGACCTCCTCTGTTTGCATGCCAAAGACCCCAGCAACTGAGACTACAAAATCTACACTCAGATTTTGATAAACAGGTCTGCAAGTTTCCTTCTCACAAACCACATAATTTCCTCGATTTCTGTGCACTCAAACTATACTTTTCATCATTGATTTGACACAACTAAACACACAAAAAATCGTGCCAAGCCTTTTCCTCGATTTTTGTGTCTAAATATTTTTATATGACCCTCAAAACAATGTAGTACGACCTCATTTATGATGATTGTTGCATTTCTGGGAATGCGTGCCAACTTCCTCCTAGAAATTTGTGCCCTCCATTACTTGTATGAACTCCTCAATCTCTAGGGAAGTGCACCCTCCCCTTGCTGTCAGTCCTCTCTACTTCAAAGCTCAATCTCCCTTGGTCTCTCTGAATGACCCTTCAGGTTCCTCACCAAGCTCTCCTTAAAGTGTGCGCCCTCTCTCCCTCAAGTTCTGCCTTTATGCATTTTTAATGTGTAACTCCTCTAACCCTTGGTCTCCCTTGAGTGACTCTTCACTTTCCCTTGAGATCAACGGTCACGATTTAATCATTTGTTGAGGTCACTTAAGTCACTAAAGTGACCCACAACATCATAAAGTCACTTTTACACTTTAAAGATAAAAGACCCAATAGAAACACATTATAAAGTCACTAGGGAGAAAATGTGCTCGTCCGCATGCTGGGTGCCGCCTATGCAGAAGTACCTCTGAGCTACCAATTCTAACACTTTGTCTCCAATAAAAGAAATGACTGCTTCCTTTTGATTTGGACCATGAATTTCAGTCTCTTATATCATTCACAATAAAAACATGCTTGCATGTCTTCTGAGTTGCTCGGAGGTCTGTCTTTTAAATTTTTTTGGTGCACTTTAGTAATGGTTAATAATTTTGGTTCCATTTAAACACAACTTTTATCTATTTCAATTTCCTTCAGGGTATCTGTATTTTATTATTTTTATTTTCCTTATTTGTATCTTAATCTTTTTATATTTGATTCATATCAGAAAAGATACTGGAATCCTGTCATTTGGCTCTCAGGGGTATCTGTATTTGATCTTGTTTGAATATGCTTTTTCTATTCTAAGATATTCGAATCAAGTTGGTAAATAGTTATCGTCAGAAATATCCATCTTCTGTTCCTTTTCTTTGTAATTTATGAGTTATACAATTTTACACCAAATTTCTGGTAAGAGGGTATGTGGGGATGCATACATAGTATGTCTGGAGAACCCCCCTCCCCCCCCTAAAGAAAGAAAAAAAACAAAATTCAGGGGACAGCAGGGTATCTTGGGGAACATGACACAAGGGACCCTACCCCAAATATATAAAAATATACCAACTTTTAAACTTTAAAAATAATTGTTCTCTATTAGTATTATCTCAGATTTCAGATTTCTCATATACCAAGGTCTAAAGAACAATAAAAAAGATGAAACAGAAATACAATGAACTATATCCCGAAGTAACAAAATGTCAAAATCATAGATGTAAAAAGCATGGAAAATATGCCACTAGCTAGCTGCAAGATTTAATTCAAAATTTTGTTGTGATTGCTCTTCTACTTCCATGCATTGCAATGAGGCCGGTTGTTTATCTAGACCGAGATCACTGTCAGATTCAAAATCCTCTCCCTACTAAATAAGATTCACTGGACCTCTCTGCTCCATACGAGCACCATCTTGGGTAGCATCCTCCAGATCAACATCCCATCGAGTAGCTGGTCTCTGCAAATGCTCAGGTGGGTTCCTATGGTGAAGACGTAAAGCACTTTGCACGTCAATGAACTTTTCCATTCTCCTAGAGTTAAGTCTGCTCTTCTTGACATAGTGGGCAAATCCATAGGTCAACCAATTCCTCTCAGCTGTAGAGGAGCTAGCAATTTGGGACAACATTGAACAACAAACACATAGCATTGGTGATTCTTGGGTACCTCTTGTAGATTATCCCTTAACTCTGGTTTGTTGAATGGGCCACTGAGTTTTGCAAATTGAAGAAACTCTCTATGAATCAACTTTCTCCTGAGTTTTGCAAATTGAAGAAACTCTCTATGAATCAACTTTCTCTCTTCCAAAAGGAACTTCTTCACAACGACATTTTGAAACCCCTCCTACACCTTTAGGAGGCAGTCTTCCAAGCCCCTCCATATACAATTTGGGGTTAAGTGCATAAGCTGCCACATGCAATGGTGCATTCATGGTGTCCTGCCTACATTGAATGATGGGACACATCTCCAATGTGTAAAACTCCAATCTAGGGTCCCTAGCAAGAATGTAAACTCTAACTTGACCCAACATGCTATTGAAGGTCTCATATATCTCTCCAAGGCCTTGAGACTCCGTGTTTGCATATCCAATAACCTCTACTATAGGGCTTATGGAACACACCAATTATTTGCAATATACCTACCAATCATTGAAGCTTCACCTTGCCTTATTAGACTCCGACCTTTTGGAGCATTCCATGATCGCAAACATTTGCTGCAATGCCTTTTGCACCTTCATCTTATCTAACAAAAGGAAGTAGCTGGCATATCTAGTCTTTGCGGGCTCGAGGAGTTCCTTCCTCATGTATTTCATGTAGATAGCCAATGAAGTATTGTGGTTACAGATGAACATGTGCACATCTCTAGCTGCTTTCACCACCTCTGAAACCTAATCAATCTTGTTGATATCTTTTAAAGCATTGTTGAGTGCATGCACACAACATGGGGTCCAAAAGATATGTTTGTGTCTGCTTTGAATCAATAGTCATGTTGATCTACAAACAATGTTTGCATCTGTCACTAACTGCACTACTTTTTGGGGCCGGACCTCCTCTATATTCTATTGATGGATCTCAAACGAGAAAGATGCATCCTTGCACTTTCCTAAACAATCAATTTCCTTAAGGAAGAAGGAACACATGGAATATGTAACCATAATGTTGATGAGTGGACAGCTATGAAGTACAAATCAACAATTGACAACCCCGTCCTTGCCCAAGTCTCATGAAACATCCTAATTACACATTAATCTTTCCATACTGCTTATCTAGTAGGGATGTCCTCATCTTATAATCACTTAAGGGCACATAATAAGTGCCTAAAATGACAATCTTCCTAACCATATCCCTATAATAACAATGGTTAGATAGTAATTGGGGATTCTCTGATCATTATCAAGCATATGGTTCAGAGATCTACTCCATTTGATGTTAGACTTGCTTCTATGATCAGTCAGATAAGGCAAGTTCACTTGGCTTTTTCAAAACTCAGTTTCTTCCATGCTTTTAGAGAAAACAATAAAGAAGTGGATCGCTATGCGAACCTTGCCACCTTGAAAATGAGGGGACCTTAGCCCTCAACAATATGGATAATTATCAACCTATACCTTGAATCATGAATGTCATGTCATACGCCAAGCAATTAAGTTGGCACACTACCAAGCTTGTGGGTTGTGGCCTATTTGGAGCGAGGAGGGGCACATTGATACTACCCTATCTCTTTCATGCAGATTCTCTTCATGGCGCCTACACTTGAATCATTGAAACTTGTTCAAGGGATTCTATGTGATATTTTTATGACTCAACACCCGCATTCTTGTGGCAATGGATTCAATGGCTCTTGGCTTGGTTGGGGTGTTGGGGATTTCGTTTTATGTGGGGAAACCTTGGTTCTCTCCTTTGGCCTTTGGGTGTCCTCTTTCTCTATTTCAGGAGTTTACAAGGAGAGTCTCCTTTGGATTTCAGGGATGATTTTCTCAAGCTGGTAAGCAGAGTTTGGTTAAGGCACCTTCGCTGTTCAAACAATGGCTTAGGTTTTTGCCTTTGGCATTTTGGATGGGTCTCTTTCTAATTGGGCATCCTCCTCTTCGGTCTCAGGTCTAGCTTTTCCCTTTGCAAAGCTAGGCTTTTGGTTTTTCATGTTATTTGTGGTTTGGTTATCCCCTGTCTAGACTCTCAAGTGCCTTCTCTTTGTTTGCATTTTGTGGGAGCGTGTTGGCATGATTTTGGGTTTGTTTGTTATACATGTATTCTGGTTGGGGGGTGGCTTTGTTCTTGTTTTGGGTCACTCTAGTGCCCTTTCGTCTCTTAGTTTTTGTGACATCCTTGTCTTTGCTATCTATACTTTGTCCTGTGTCTGTGCCTGGAACATAAGTTTAATGGATTACAAGGAGCTCCAAGAGATAAGGTAGGCCCTTAAGTGGCACGAGGAGACCCTGGATATATATGACTGTTCAATTCATTCGCTTCAGGAGAAACTGATGGAACTGTTGGGAATTATATCTTGGACAAGAACTTCTGCACAGGTTCTATGTGAACATGCGAGAACTAGTTTGAGATATTTTCGAAAAGTAATTATGTTTTCGAAAAGTGATTCTATTTTCGAAAAGTGATTCTATTTTTGAAAAGTAAATTCAATTTTGTAATTCACTTTTTTTTTTTTGTGACTGGTGAAATCAACAACTAGTCGGGCACGTACTCGCGTGACATGGGGTCGTGTTATCTGACTGCTACCACTATAACCTCCAGGTGTGCCCACGATGCCCCATACGCGACACACAAGGTAAGTCGGGGTTTCGAACCGGTCACTTCACATTATAGAGTGCCTTAACAATACACTCCATCACCCACTGCTCTACACCTTGGGGGCATTTTGTAATTCATTTTAGTTAAAAAGTGAAAGTCTTGTTTTTAGCAGTTGAGTCTAAAAAGTGTATTTCATGCATGCATGATTTAGACTAGGATTAATCTCAGAAATAGCTTAGGGTTTTGGTCTCGGTTAAAACTATATAGACAAATCAAGATAGAGAATTCAAACATAGAAGAACACTTGAGTAGTTGAGCAGGTTGAGTGACAAAGAGAGGGAGAGAGAGCAGGTAGCTAGGAAAGAGGCATTTCCAGGGATCAAGCAATCTCGTACAGAGATCCGCACAGTTCCTTGTAGTCGTATGGACAGGACCATATGGATATGTACATTTGTATGGACAGGATTGTACATGCGTCCGTACAAGCCATATAGCGGTACAATAGTCCATATTCTCCCAATAGGTTGTTCCACTCAGTTTGGGGTGTTTTTTGGGTACCCGTGCAATGGTTTATTTTAAGCAGCTTGTGGGGCTTTCCTTGTAAGTTTTTCGAAGGAATGAAAGGCTAGTTTTAAAGGAGTAATTACCTGTGTTGTGTGAAACTGATTTTTTTGCTTCCGCTATTTAGTTTCCAGCTATTGTGTGATTAATGCTACGGTCTGAAATTTATTTCTGCAATAATTAAATTCAACAATCTACTTGTTTGATTGAAATCATAAGGACTTTAGTCACCTAGGGTTTGGATTTTGCACATGGTAATATAACTTATTTCTCTGATTGAGATTCTCTAGGATTTGCAGCAGTAATCAATTGCAGGGAAGGAGGACCAACAATGAGAGTGTTTCAAAGTTTTATTTTCAGATTTGAGAGTTTGTGCAATAGATCTCGGAGATGGCGACAACATGATCTCAGAGATGGCAACAACATGCCTTAGGTTTGAGGATAGATTGGATGGTGCCTCGAATTTTTTATCATGGAAGGTGAGGGTTACACTCTTACTAGAAGAGAATGATCTCTGTGATATTATCAAGAAATGTTACTACTTCCCCTACAGGTCCACAGGAGTTGGTAGCTCACAACAAGAGAGAAGTGAAGGCCAAGTGGATGCCATAAAAGATCATCTGATCCCTCATATATCCGAGAAGAAGACAATGAAGGAGATGTTCGATGCCCTGGTAAGTCTCTACTAGAGTGAGAACATAAACATGAAGTTGATATTGCAGAACAAACTCATATCCATAGTGATGACCATCTTAGACACAATCACCAGTTACCTTATGAAGGTCACACAGGTTCGTGATTTGCTTGCACTAGTTGGGGAGAAGGTTGTAGATGCAGAGCTATTGAACATTGCATTGAATGGATTCCCAACTTCATGGGAGCCATTTGTCAAAGGTATTTGTGTTGGGGAGAACCTTCCTATCTTTGAGAGGCTTTGGGATTATGGTATGCAGGAGGAGGCTAGGATGGAATCAAAGGCCGAAAAAAAGGATGGTGATGAGAACCTAGCTCTATTTGGTTAGTGAAATAAGGGTAGAGGTAAAGGACCCAACAAGGGTAAGGGAAAGAGTGAGGATTCAACCTCACAACCAGGAAAGAAGGACTTGAGTAAAATCAAGTGCTTCAGTTATCATAAGCACGATCATTATGCATCACAATGTCTACATAAGAAGGGTAAAGGGAAGCAATAACAGGCGTAGGTAGAAGCCTTTGCAGAAACTCAGATGAACAAGTTTACTGCCAAGTTCAAGAAGGATTTCTCGTTGGTATCTTGCTTTCTATCGACAGAGGAATGCGTGGTATGTGTACAGTGGGGCATCTTGACATATGACATCAACCTAACAGTTGTTTTCTAGTTTGAAGAAGTAGGACTCATGAGTATAGGTCGAGCTTGGTGGTGATGTCAAGTACCCAGTAGCAGGAGTTGGTACTATTCCATTCCAGTTCGAGTTGGTCGATTCTTTAGATTTTGACGATTTCTTGTTTGTATCGTTAGAGAAGATGACCAAGTTGGAGCCTTCCAACTGGAAGGGTTTGTTTGTGGGTTACAATGAGATTTCAAAGGCTTATAGGGTCTATATTCAAGAGTAGAGGAAGATAGTAGTAAGTAGGTATGTAAGGTTTGAGGAAGACTTGGCATCCAAGAAGTCTCATGAACCTACTCTAGTGGCAGAGGCGATGAGGAGCAGGAAGCTTCAAAGGTTGAGCCGGGGTCACCAGTTATTTCCAAGGTAGTACAACAACCTTTAGGTGACGAGGGGGAGACAGGAGCCCCTTCTACTTCTATTAGGAGACCTCGATGGTTCAATTGTACATTGAGGGATGCTTAGGAGCATGTTGAGACTCCTAGGAGTACTTTTAGAGAGAGAAGACCTTTGAAGAAGTTTCTAGACTAGATGGCATTGATGAGCAACATTCTAGATTCCGAGCCTTCTAGTTTTCAAGAGCTAGTAGACCAACATGTATGGTATGCCATGGTGGAGGAGCACCTCCATTATGAAGAATGATGTTTGGGACATAGTGCCAAGATCGGAGGGGAAGTCATTTGTGAGTTCCAGATGGCTCTACAAGATCAAGCATGTTGCAGATGGCAGCATTGAGAAGTTCAAAGCAAGGTTTGTGGTGAGAGGGTTCTCCCAGAGAGAGGGAGTGGATTATGAGGAGACATTTACTCCAGTCACTAGGTACACTTCCATTAGAGGAGTTATGTCCTTGGTTTCATTTATGGGATAGAGGATACATCAGATGGACGTGAAGGCAACTTTCTTTAATGGGATCATTGAGGAAGACGTATACACATAGCCGCCTCAAGGATTTGAGGTAAGTGGGAAGGGGTCCCTTGTGTGTAGGATTAAGAAAACCTTATATGGACTCAAGTAGGCATTGAGAGCATGGTATTCCAAGATTGATGGATACTTGCAGAGTATGGGATTCACCAAAAGTGAAGCATATCCTAACTTATATTATATATTTGTTTAGCTTGATCTGCTCATTTTGGTGTTATATGTAGATGACTTGTTTCTGACAGGTGTAGAGAAGCTCATTATAGGGTGCAAAGCAAACATGGTTGCTGAGTTTGAGATGGACATAAAATTGATGCATTACTACTTGGGATTGAAGGTTTGGCATAGACCAAAGGAGATTTTCATTGGGCATGGTAAGTATGTAGTTTAGATCTTGAAGAGGTTTTGGATGGAGTACTGCAAACCTATGGCCACTGATCACTAATCTCAAGAAGTGACAACTTCAGATTCAGAGTTGGTGGATCTCACATTGTAGAGGTAGTTGATAGGTTCTTTGATGTATTTGGTCAACATCAGGCCAAATATATGTTTTGTAGTGAACACCTTGAGTCAGTTCATGGCAGAGCCAAGGTAGGAGCATTAGGTAGCAACAAAACATGTGCTCAGGTATTTGAGGGGCACAATGGAGTATGGTCTGAGATATCTTGGAGATGGTGAAGTGAAGTTGCAGGGGTATACAGACTCAGATTGGATAGGTAGTGCAATATACAAGAAGAGTACCTCAAGGTGTTGTTTTAGCTTGGGAGTGGTGATGATATCCCGATTTAGTAGGAAGTAGACTTTCATGGCACTTAGCCTAGTAGAGGTAGAATACATGGTAGCCGGTACGGCTAGTTGTGAGGCCATCTAGTGTCGCAAGTTACTTGCAGGATTGTTTGAATAGGAGTTGGATCTCGCGGTTATTTACTGTAATAATTAGAGTTGTATCAAACTCCCCGAGAATCCAGTGTTTTATGACAAGTCCAAGCATATAGAGATCATGTATCACTTCATACGAGATAGGGTTTAGAATGGAGCTGAAGCTCCAGTATATTCCCATGGATTAGCAGGTAGTTGATATTCTAACCAAGCCTTTGGCAAAAGAGAAGTTTGAGGCATTCAAACACAAACTTGGATTGGTGCAGAATTCCTTCCTTGCTAAGAGGGAGTGTTCATAGTTATAGCTTGGATAGGAACTTCCATATAGGTTCCATGTGAAAGTGTGAGAAGTAGTTCAGGATGTTTTGGAAAAGTGTTTCTATTTTCGAAAAGTAAATTCTATTTTGTAATTCACTTTAGTTTAAAAGTGAAAGTTCTATTTTTAGTAGTTGAGTCTGAAAAGTGCATTTGATGCATGCATGCATGACTTGTTTCAGAAATAGATTAGGGTTTTGGTCTCTGCTAAAACTATAAAGATAGGTCAAGATAGAGAGTTCAAACACACAAGAATATTTGAGTAGTTGAGTGACTGTGAGAGAGAGGGAGAGAGAGCAAGAAACTAGGAAAGATGCATTTCCAACCAACGAACAGTCTCATAGAAAAATCCGCATAATTTTGTACACTCGTACGGGAATTACAGTACAGATACGTACAGTCATATGGGCAAGATCGTGCAGGCAGAACGAACATGCCGTTCAATCATACAATAGACCGTACTCTCCCAGCAAGTTGTTCCACTCAGTTCGGGGTGTTTTTTTGGTATTTGTGCAATATTGTTTTTTAAGCAGCTTTTCGAGGTTTCCTTGTAAGTTTTTTGAAGGAATGAAAAGCTGGTTCTGAAGGAGTAATTATCTGTGTTGTTTGAAATAGGCTTTTTTGCTTCCATTATTAATTTCCAGCTATTGTGTGATTAATGCTATGGTCCGAAATCTATTTCTGCAATAATTAAATTCAACAATCTACTTGTTTGATTGAGATCATAAGGACTTTAGTCACTTAGGGCTTGGTTTTTTCATAGAAACAAGGATCTATTCCTGGCTAAGTCACCGCATTCATCGAATTCGAACAATGGAGTTCAAATTTAGGTGAATCTTAAAATGCCACATCAAATTTGCCAAACTTTTGTATAAATTCGGCATAGGAGTTTTCAAGTAGTCTTCGTTCTTGTTCCATTCGTGTTCAAGTCACCTTCGCATGACCCACTTTTTCACTGGAACTCTGGGACCTGAGATGCCTACGGTTCTTCATGTATTTCTAGCGTTCTCAGTATATGTTTGCTAGGAATCCGCGACCTGAGACATACTACTACATCATCTTAGGGAAGTTTCCCAAACATTTACATTAGGGTAAGCTTATATATTGTTGTTGCTCAACATGTCAAGCAGAATTAGAAGGTTGGTGGTATTCCTGTTCATCCTTCATCTTCAAAGTATGAACAACCAGGAAAAAAATCTCCAGCCCATCAAGCAATGGCGAAAGCAGCCCCAGCAAAGGAAACAAACAACCCAGCCAGCGCTTAAAGGGATGAAGTCATTGACTGTTTTGCTATCTTAGAAATTTTTTGATATGTTTTTTAAAGTTTCTAAGTTTCTAGTCATTTTTTGTAAAATTTACACCTACTAGTTTGAAAGGCTCATGGTGTATCTAAAGTATATCCAGGCCCTTAGTTATTTGTTGGATTGCACTCTCTTTTTGGTTTGTAAGCTGAAGAACAACACCTCTTTTTGATGTACTTTTTGCTGCGAGTTCTGCTGCAGCCTTTATTAATACAAATCATCCAGTTACGGTTACCTAAAAAAAGACAAAAAAAAAACAATGGTTAACATGGAAAGGAATGCCATTGGCAGAAAGGAACTGGGCAATGGCATCATTTTAATCTTCATGATGTTGCACATTGTACATTTGTGCAAATGACATGGTGTGAGAAAAAGTCTTCCTATCATTGGACCCGACAGAAGATCACAATTCCACATTTTGATTTTCAATGTGTTTTTGTTTTGTTGCACTAGGCCCAATCCCATGATATTGACTTTCCCCCACAATCTGCCTTGGTTTGCAACGTCAGAATTTCAGACTTACATTACAGTTAGCATCTTGCAAATTTTAATCTTGGTCATGAATAAGTAGAAGATGATCCTTCACCCTGCTATAACTCCCCTTCCAAGGATGGCCACAAGTGTTACACCTCCACTCACTTAAACTGCCACTGTTTTGCATTGGTTTGTGATAATATCGGTGACAAACTGAAGGAGGGGTTTTGGGGGCTTGTTAGGGTCTTTTGCAAATTCGGCAAGTATTCCAGAAGGATATCTATTCTCACACCCAACCTGGTCCCTTTGTGCCCCACTATCTACTTCCTTTTCCACCTCAGCATCAGATTGTGCGGCATTGCCACTGCTCTTTGATTGAGACATGGTGATTGATTTGTGTCAAAGTTAAATCTGAATTGTTTGTACTTTGTGTGGGGTTTTTGTTGCCCTAGAAATAAATATATTGGAAAATATAGGCTTGCTGCCCTAGAAACTGAAAATACAGAACAAAACAGAAAAACCAATAAAACTACAAAAAAATTTGAAGTACAGATTTTTGCATGAACTCAACTCCCAAGTGTGCCAAATCGTGTCTCTGCTCTTTTGTGTGCAAAATCAGCAAGACAATGTGGCTGTTACAAGATTTGAAGAACCGTCCCTATGAGAAATTTAGGAAAACCATTGCTGTTATAAATTTTTGAAAAATGTTTCTCCAGCTCGAATCCATTGTGAACCAGCAACCAAACAATACTGCCAAGAACCAAATAACTTGAACAATGGCAAACTCTACTGCCAAACCAGCAAACACAGCTCCAACCAGCAAAGAAGTTTTGAACTGATTTGTGTGATTTTCATTCTCCTTGTATGCTTATAAAGAGGGTTTATTGGGGTTTAGTTAAAGTTTAAGGGTAGGTGGCTCCCATAGGAAAAGGGAGGGAAAAAATAGTCTTTTTTAATGTTTTGTTTTGTTATACCAAAAGGTGCACTGTACGGGGGTATGCTGTACCTGGACCATACTTTGTATGGCAGGGGTTACCTGAAAGAAATGTATGGGATGTGGGGAAGAGAGTAAGTCCAACCTTGTGGTGTACTCGAATCATGAATGTATGCGATATTTTGGTTAGGTCCTAGGTGTACTGGTATGTACTCGGCATCTCAGGTATGATGTCCTTGTACAAAACGTGTCCCCAGGGGCTGGATATGCGTAACCATGCTTCACTGGTTATATATAGTTGATTTGCATCCTTTTTTTTCCAAGACAAAATATGTATATTTGATATTTCAAGGAGAAATCAAAATATGCATAGCTAGGTATCTTCATGGGTACATCAGAGGATTAGGTCTCTTCCTTTCTTCAAGCAAATTTAGACCTGTAGACTTCTAAAACTGTCTAAATTTTACATACTTCTAAAAGAAGTATAGCTGCAATGTATCAAAAAAGACAACATCAGTAGATTTGAAGCCTATCAAACTAATATCACAAACATTAATTTCTGAACAGCAACAAAAACTCCCCTGCTCTACAGGCCTTTAATACAGGTGTGCAACTTCTTTCGGAGAAGTCCATGCTTCCATTGATTCTGTTGCTTCCATTGATTCTGTTGTGATTAACTGGCCTTCTTGAAGTGGGAGAGCTTCCTTGGATAGCTTATCTGCAATCTCATTCAATTCTCTGAACACATGTTGAGAGGAAACCATTTAAAACTGATTTCATACCTCCCTGAACTTTTCCATCAGCGGAAGAAGTATTAAATTTTCCAGGCTACTTTTGCCTTGTGCCCAATCAATTACGAGTTTGGAATCTCCCAACACTTGTAGACTGCTAACACCTCTTTCCAAAGCAAGTTTTAGTAACAGCCAAATTGCATACAGCTCCACTCTAATGTTAGTTCCAGGCCCACATGCTGATTTGAATGTTCTAATGGTTTCTTGACAAATAAAGGATACCTCCTGCACCACAAATTCCTGGAGAACCTTGACTTGCTCCATTGAAGTAGCCCCGTGCTCCTGAGTGATCAATATCTGGAGCTTTAGGAACTCTAGGATTCTTCCAAGCCTTAGGCTTCTAAAAACCCCCATATGCATAACTGACTATATGAATTCCTGAATTGGCAGGAGCTCTTTGCCTTGGAATAACATATCATTTCTAGTAAGCCAGATGGTTCACACAATTGTACAAGAAAAATCCCTATGCTCCTTAACAAAATTATCTTCATCCCTCCCTTTAAAGCAATTAGAAATATTGTCTCCTGCCCACTTCCATAAATAGATGTTTCTTTTTTGTAATATTTCTATTATCGTCATTTATGTGTATACCAAGGTGTTTTCGTTGTGGAGAAATTGAACTTTACCTCTTTTCCTAGTTTCTCTCAACCAAGAATAAGCTAAGTGCTCTTGACCCTCGAGCCTCGAGGATGGTGGCGGTGTGATTTTGCGTGCCCTCGAGCCACAAATCCCTCGACCCTCTAGCATCCTCTATCGCCATCGACCCTCAAGCTTCGATCCTCAACCCTCTAGCTGCCATTGCCATCGCTCGACCTTTGCGTCAGCTGTAGTTGTCACTTGATCTAGTTGAGCCAAAAATATTCATCGTAGACTGCCACCCTCAAGCCACTAGAAGAATAGGTTGCCTTCGTGTTGGTTGTAGTAGTCATCGGATCCAGTGGAGTCACAAATCTACTGTCTTCGAGCTTCCCTCGAGTTGCTAGAAGAACAGTCGAAATTGTCACGCAAATTGGTCCGTTGATCTAGTACTCTAGCCGCTAGCTAGTCGAGCCGCATACCGTAGATAACTAGTTGCCCTCGAAAACATGTGTGAAGGAATTGAGGCAATCGTTAGATTGGTCAGGTAGGTGATCGGCATAAAAGCATCTTAGAATTGTGGCAACGGAGTTGGCGCTCCATGTTCTGGAACGTCTCTCAACAATGACTTCCTACTCTGCCCCTCCATTCCCTCCTCCCCCCCCATAACTTCATCCCTTGCCATCCCCTTTCCTTTCCTCCTACACAGTCGCATTACTTCTCCACTCCGAACTCATCCACGACCTTCCTTAACCCTCTGTGCATCACCCCCTCCTATCGATCTCCCCTCCCCCATTCCTCTTGGAATCCCCTCCTTGCTCCCCCATTTCGGATACTGCCCACACACAGACGAACATAGAGCAAGTGGAGGTTCTTTCTTCAAATTCTGTAGGTATCTCTCTCAAATAAATGGAGCAAGCCACACAAAAATAACTAACAAGAGAATAGTCCACAGAAGGTGATAGTCTTAATTTTAAGAACATGGTCATCCTCTCAATAGACCTAGTTTTATTAGCTTCCCAAATTCTTAGTCTCGCCTCATTGCTAGACCAGGTACAATAGGAAATGCTTGTCATCTCAAACAGAGTTTCTGAAGTGGAGCCAGCAAATCGATACCTCAAGAAACCACTAAATGAAAACAAAGTGTGAGAAGATTTTCACCCCCTGCATGAGGCCTTGCACACAAAAATTCTTGACCTCAAGAACAAACAGGAAAAGATTGGAATCCAACAAGCCACCTTTAAACAAGAAACTGAGACACACATTAACTCATGGGCACGAGTGGTTCGAGGGAAAGATAGAGCTCCCCCCCCTCTTGCAGCGATTGAGGAAGTCGTACAAGCTATAAGCTCATTGAGGAGCGACCCAAGCGGGCAAGGGAGTTGAATCTTAAAGTGAGGGGTCTCCCTTTACCTCATCGATCCCCAGACCCCATGGTGATTGGGGCATGTTTCTTTGGGATACCTTGGACCTCCTTGATGTGACTCTTGACAGAGCTTGTCTTGGCTATGATTCCACTCTTTTCCTCCCGTTTAACACTGCGATTGATTGGCTCCAGGCCCTTAGAGCTGGGCATAAGTTCTCTCTTTCCACCAAGATCTTCCTAGATGAAGATCTCACCAGATCTTAGGTTGCGGAGCCCAAACGTTCTAGAGAGTTGGTTATGGCAGCACAACAGGGAGGAAAATGGGTAGTCATCAGGAACCTCATAGCTGTCATTCAGGATTCCTTCCCACCTTGTTGGCAACCCTGATTTGGAGCTTCCAAATGACAGGTTCAATGGGATAGGTGACAGGGTGTAGGCATATCTTTTAACTGTTGGAACGACAACAGATCTTTTTGGTCATTGTTGAGCTTGATGTATGATGCGCTTAGGTTGTCGAACATCCTCTTTGTCATCGAAGCCCATGCAAGCCTTCTTCGATGCCTCTAGGATGTTACAGGTTATCATTGGTTTTTAGCTTGCAAGCAAGAGATGAGGTGCTCTGGTGGTGTTAGAGGTTAAGGTGGAGCAACTTGTTTAACTAAGGACTCCCTTGTTAATATTATGGTAGCTGCGAGAGGTATTTACCTCCACGTGTAAACCTGACGAGAATAGAATATTTCGAGAAGCAAGAAGAAACTCTAATGAGTTGGCTAATAACCCTAGAAGACAAGTTGACTCAAGAGGATAATTGTTATTAGGTTATTAGCCTACAAGAGAAGAAGTCGGCCAGAAGAAATATTATATACTAAGTAAATAGACACCCAGAATGAGAAGTCGGCCCAGGCAGTTAGCTAGAATTAGTATAAATACAAGAGGTCAGTCTTCATTCTGGTAGGCATTCTCAGAATTGCAGAGCAACACTTGTGCACATTGCAGTTGCCCAGTTTGTGCGCAAGTTTGGAGGAGAGCTGTCGTTGCACCTGCTGCAGCTAGCAGATTGCGTTTTGGCTTTGACTATCTCTTGGTTATGGTTTGGACTATCTGATCAGCTCTTGTTTGGTGCCCTATCCTTGGGGAAAGGTGCGCTACCCTTTGTTTGGCTATCTAGCCTAGGGTTTGCTTCTAGAGTGATTCTTTGTCAAGGTTAAGGTGCACGGAGGGTGGCTTCGACCTGTGGTTGGGTGACAATAGTGATATTGTCGATGGTAAAACGAGCATATCCATTATATTCTAATAGGTTATGGGCCCACACCTCCTTCATTCAGTCTAACCACTGGAAGGGAGCATAGCCATAAGGATACTAAGCTCATTGAAGAACTGTCGCTAGGGTTTCTAGCAGGAGCAATTACCAAAGCACTGCCGCTAGGGTTACTAGCAGGTTCAATTGCAGAAACCCTAATCCTCTCGTTGAGGCACCTTAAGTGAAGGGATTGACCTAATTTTTGGAAAGATTAGTGCGCCCCAGCCTAGCGCACCTTCTGGTACTGTCAGCAAGCTAAGACGTCAAGTTGAGTTTCTGGTCAAATCTAGGGTTGACCAAGTCAAAGCATCCATGACTTACTCTATGAAGTCAGAAAAGAAGTTAGATGGAGCTTCTAACTTCAGAGCGTGAAAGACAAGGATTGACCTCATCCTTGCCAAGAATAAAGTGCTGGATATCGTGAAAGGAAAGATCGTGGAACCAAAGTTTGAAGAAGGAAAAGAGAAGGAACCGCAGAACGTTGCAGTTATGGAGAAGTTCAAAGACAATGACATAAATGCCATGAGTATCATACTCTATAAAAGACCACTTGATACCCTACATCTCCCATCTTGACTCATCAAAGAAGATGTACGATGCCCTAACAAACCTCTTCTCAGTCAGAAACATTGGACAAGTAACGAGTCTGAAGAATGAGCTCCGTGACATGAAGATGAATGATGATGACATCATAACATCATACTTTGTGAGGATCTCTCAGTTAAAAGATCAACTACAAGCTATTGAAGAAATAATCTCAAAGAAGGAACTGGTAAATATAGTACTCAACGGTCTTCCCAAGACATGGGATGCATTTGCCGCAAGCATGAACACAAGGAAGGAGTACCCTACATTTGAAGAACTTTGGACTTGCTGTGCTCAAGAAGAATCAAGGATCAATGCAAAAGAGAAACCCCAAAAGAAGTACGATGATCAAGCCTTTACAACAAGATTCAAGAATTTCATGAACAAAAGGAAGTTTGGTTCAAGGAAAAAGCCAAATCAAGAGAAAGATATCACTACATGAATCATTGTCCCGAGCTAAAGAAAAGGAAGGGGACACACGAAGCATTAGTTGCCAAAGAAAAAGAACCTACAAAGAAGACCAAGCAGGGTAAAACAAACTTCTTCTTCTAAGACAAGGTAACAATACTCTTCATAGTTCTTGTACATACCATGTTTTTTGTACATATCTTGCATATCTACTTCTTAGAAGATAATGTGTTCAAGGAGAAACTATACCTATGGAAGAAACAAAAAGGATTGCTATCATTATGACTACAAGTCAGACAATACAAATGAAAGGATGAAGTACATCAAACAATTCATGTGGAAGTTATTACATAAGTAACAACTGCAAGACAAGCCGAAATCAGAATCAATCTTGAAGTAAAAGACAGGAAGAAGTCAACAATCAAGAAGAAATTGGAGAAAGACTTATGACACCTTGCAGAAGGCAATAAGGATGCAGCGAAAGCGTGGATTATGGAGGGAGCCGATTATATATTTCCAAAAGAAAAACATGCACTCATACATGAAGCAAGGATTAGGAGGGAGNNTGGTAGCAGCCATGAAAGGCAGTACGTGTTCAGTTCGACCTTAGAAGAAGTCTTCTTTGAAGAGCAGCCTTAAAGTATCCCTCGTTGTCCATCCACATCCGTGATCCTATGATGAAAGAAAGAAGTGGAATCTCTAGGGCATGGAATCTATAAGAAACTCCGTGGACCCAAGAGCTAAAGAGAAACATGAGCAAGAACATGAAGATTCCAAGAAAGAAAGAAAAGCCAGAACAACTAGTCATTGTATCAAGAATCACAAGATTACCAGCCTGATATGAACTCACTAAAAGGAGGAACTGAAAGTTGTGATGAAGAATAGTGTATGGAAGACTTATGAATGAAAGCATTATGAGATCTAGAACTAGAGGTTCTCCCAGATGGAGGGAAAAGACTATGATGATTATTCGTTTCAGTAAACTAGACATACCTCTACATGAGTCATTATATCATCCGCAATATCCATGGGTTGGAGTTCTACATCAGATGAATGCAAAGACTGTTCTCCAGAGCAATTGAACAAAGAGCATATGAAGAGAAACCTCAAGGCTTTGAGGCATACCAGAAAGAGACCCTTGTATGTAGATGGAAGAAGACAACTTGGTGGAGAACCTCCAATGCACAACAGAAGCGTGGTGAAGACTTTCTATAATAGAGATATTGTATCAGAATGATTACTTAGAAGATCAGGATGATGCATTGCCAATCCATGACAAAGATCTCATGATGACAGAAGAAGTGCCACATGGATATGTTCCGATTTGACCCTTGCCACGATGTTGTGAGCTAGCAGGAACCAAAGAGGAATCCAACAATGATATACTTTATTGATCAGAGCTATATGAAGCCTTTAGAGAAAACCAATGTTCTAGACCGGAGTACATTTGAGATCAAGCATTACATTCTCCGTGATGAAGTCCAGAAAGGAGAAAGTGGTTCTCCAATATATATCTCCACAGATGAGCAGATAAGTAGACATTTTGGTAAAGCTTCTGTCCAAGATGAAAGAGTTTGCATACTCAAGATGGAGCTCATGGAGACGACTTCCTTATTGAAAAAGGAAGAGATGACTCCCAGGTTGGGAGGGAGCACTGATGTGTTATTGATTGATGGACAGTCATTTTTCAGTTCGAAAAATGGTCCAGGATGAGCAGTTCCTTTCTAGATTCGGAAAGTGGTTTGAGATTTATGACGGACAGGCATTTTCCAGTTCGGAAAATGGTCCAGATCGAATGATCATTTTCGTAATGAAAATGGTTCGATGGATTGCTGATGTACCATAGACAACGATTTCCCATTGTGGTTAACATGGGGAATGGTCAAGGGCAGTCTCTCTTCTTGAGGGTTACTCAAGAAGATTGGCCTGCCTCGTCGGACAACGATTTCCCATTGTGGTTAACATGGGGAATGGTCCGTTTTGGAGGTTGGTGCAGGACAGTCATTTCCTTAGGAAATGGTCCGGACAATCATTCCTTAGGGCAGATTCATTTTCTCTAGGTTGCACTTTGTTTAGTGCTGGTGGAATGGCCCAGGGTGGGGAATGGTCCAGGTTCAACAATCAGGCACAAACATTCCTTAGGGCAGACTCATTCTCTCCAGGTTGCACTTTGTCTAGTGTCGGAGGAATGGTCCAGGCTCAGAAATCAGGATAGTTATTCTTCCTTGCTTGAGAAGAATAGTCCAGATAGCTCATCATTGATGGTTTACCTTTTGAGGGCAGATGCTCTTGCAAGATCCCACAGATGTGAGTGGAAGAATGGCCCAGATGATTCAATTTATATCATAACATTGTTTCTGTGCAGGTTGATATCAGATGATTGTTATGAAGACTATATGTCTCTAGACAGTAGATGTATACTACTGTGGTGGATATGTTCCACTGTTTGTGACTATATGTCACTGATCAAGTATCTGTGTGCTACTTGGTGTGGTAGTGTACCACTGGATTGTAGTTGTGTATTACTATAGATAGACACAGTTGTGTTCTATTGAATGATATTGTTCTGATTGCCTTGAAGACTATCAGCAGTGTTGAAAATGATTATTAGCTAGATGGATGATCAATGGACAGAGATTTCCCAGACGAAAAATGGTTCAGGACATTTATTTTTCTGGGACATATGTCCAGATTAGAAGAATGGCTCTTGCGTCACTCTGTGGTGTGAGTGACTTATCCAACATCATGTCTAAATTACTCAGATAGAGTATGGTTTCGAGAGATGATGCAACTGATGACACTGATGGTGATGATGGTGCTCATGATCTATTCTATGCAACTATGTTGATGCTACCAGGTTAATGGTATGTTTGTGCTCAAGACCATTACCTGTAATACCTCCCTAGCTAGGAGGGATTGTTAATATTATGGTAGTTGCGGGAGGTATTTACCTCCACGTGTAAACCTGACGAGAATAGAATATTCTGGGAAGCAAGAAGAAACCCTAACGAGTTGGCTAATAACCCTAGAAGACAAGTCGGGTCAAGAGGATAATTGGTATTAGGTTATTAGCCTACAAGAGAAGAAGTCGGCCAGAAGAAATATTATATACTAAGTAAATAGACACCCAGAATGAGAAGTCGACCCAGGCAGTTAGCCAGAATTAGTATAAATACAGGAGGCCAGTCTTCATTCTGGCAGGCATTCTCAGAATTGCAGAGCAGCACTTGTGCGCACTGCAGTTGCCCAGTTTGTGCGCAAGTTTGGAGGAGAGCTGCCGTTGCAGTTGCTGCAGCTAGCAGATTGCATTTTGGCTTGGACTATCTCTTGGTTATGGTTTGGACTATCTGATCAACTCTTGTTTGGTGCGCTATCCTTGGGGAAAGATGCGCTACCCTTTGTTTCGCTATCTAGCCTAGGGTTTGCTTCCAGAGTTATTCTCTGTCAAGGTTAAGGTGCTCGGAGGGTGGCTTCGGCCTATGGTTGGGTGACAATAGTGATATTGTCGATTGTAAAACGAGCACATCCATTATATTCTAACATCCCTTTGGAGCAAAGTTTCTATGGTAGTCTCAGATGAGCTTTCCAGATTTATGTGGATTTAGGTTAGAGGTAAAGACCCTCTCTCTAGAGACATTTACATTGTTGTTTCGTACTTCCCCCAGCCTCATCATCATATGCTATTCATAATAATTTCGATGGGGACCCCTACATAGACTTATATATCGACATTATTTAGTGTTCAATGATTGAGGAGGTCATCCTCCTAGGTAATTTCGACACCCGCACCAAAGCTCTCTAGATCCCTCTCCACTACTGGTCCAAAGATGTTTTTCGTATTCAGGTGGTGGATCTAGAGGTAGTGGGACTTCACAGATTGTCAGTCAATGCTTTGGGGCCCATCATAGCACATGGTAGGCACCTTATACAGTTGGGGGAATCTCACGAGTTGCTAATACTGAATGACCTCCTCTATTTCCCAGTCTTTAGTCACTTCACATGCTTCCCACATAGTGGGGGAGCTAGTGTAGTTGACTGTGTCATGAATAGCTTGGATCTACTTCCTTGGGTGTGTTACTTCTTCGTATCCCCCATCCCCTTAGTCGATTACTTCCTTCTTTCCTTTTCCCTTTGGGCCGACCTTCCCTCTCTCTCGACTCCACCACATCCGGGCCCACCCCGTACCATTATCCTTTTCGACGAAGGAGATCTAGACCTCTTTTCAGCCCACCTCCACCAGATACTCCCTCCTGAATCCCTATTCTCATCTCTCAACTTTGCATCCGCTAGATATGGTTGTCTTTCATTCGCCATTTGGGAAGTAACTCTCAAATTCTACCCCCATGTCACCCGATCCATCTCTCATTCCCCCAAAATTGGCCCATACCCCATGAATCAATGGTATGATGTAGATTGTAAAGCTTTCCATAGTAACTTGGACATGCCTTTTCCCATGATCTTCGTTCTTGCACTAGCCTTAAAGTTTCTTACCGATGCCTCCTCGACCACAAGAACCGCCTCTTCATGTCAAAGAGGAGACGTGAATTGCGTGCTTCCCTTATCCATTCCCCCAAAAGCTTTTGGCACACCATCTTTCCCCACCACTCCTCCCTCCTGCTGGATCTTGATCCAGATTCCATGTTCTTCCATACCTCCACTCTGTATGATGTACCTATATAGGACTTGATTCAGGTTACCTCTCCCCTTCCCTTGTTATTTATTCTTATATCGATATATTCATGAGATTGTTTGGGTGATGAATACCAGCAAAGTGGCGGATGAGGAAGGGTTCTTCAAGCACAATATTCATGCCTTGGATTACCACTTGGCCGACCTGTTTAACCGTGTTGTTTGCACAAGTTTTCATAGGCTTGGTCACACCACACTATTTACTCGATCCATAAATTGGGCCCTAGTGCAGATCCAAACAACAATAGAATGATCATGATGGGCTACACCTTCTCTAGTATCTATGCTACTCTTCTTCATATGAATCTCTTTGGGGAGCTTGAGAGGAGATTCCTTAGAGCTAGGGGGACGATTAGGGTTCCATTTTGCATGTCAGACCACTGATCACATCCTTACACTCTGAGCCATCATTGAGGAGGCGTGACGTTGCTCTCAAAAAGTTTACCATTGCTTTGTAGACTTTCAGAAAGCATTCATCTCTGTTCCTCAAAAGGCCTTGTCCAAAGGACCAGAGGCATTGGTATTTCCAAGACACTCTTGACTACTATTATGTGCTTATATGAGTCAGCTCTTGGTTATCTCTGTCCTGCACATGGAATGTTCGACTTTATCAAGAGTACCATTGGGGTAAAACAAGGGTGCCCCTTGTCCCCCACCATTTTTGCTATCTACATGGATGAGTTTGAGTCCTTTTTGCATGATCATATCTAGGATGGCGACATGTGCCACCTCCAATAGATCTTGATATCTATCTTGGTCTTTGCCGATGATGTGGTCCTCTTAGCCTCATCTTCTGGGGGGCTACAAAGACAACTAGATGCTTTGGCGCTTTTTTGTGATCTTCGACAATTGACAATGAACCTAGGTAAAACCAAGGTAATGATCTTCAATGGATCGAAGAAGGTTCTATTAGATCATCTTTTCCTTTCAAAGGAGAGGAGATTTAGATCACCAACACTTATACTTACTTGGGGATACAATTCTCAGTGCCTCGCTTCAGTCTTCGACATACTCTTTAGCCTCATGTCAACAAAGGTTATGGATCCATAG
>CBVK0100031481.1:0-10853 GCA_900067695.1 Picea abies | reverse complement strand
GAGACAATGTTTCCAACATTGTTTTTAAGACATTTCGTCCAAGATGTCTCTTATGGATTCCCTTGTCAGGCCCACAATTATTTATGGCTCAAAGGTTTGGGGACCTTGTTTATTGGAGGTCGATTAGGCTTTAGTTGAGAGAGTGCAGATCCTTCTCCTTCAAGTTTCAACATATCATCAAATGCAAGCAGAGAATACCAAACACATCATTCTTGCAAAGTTTGGTGCTCGACCCTTCCGACTTGAGACTATTTTCCTCGTTTCACTTCTGCACTTGATTCAAAGTTTTGCCGACTCAGCAGAGGATCGATATTGGTACCCGTACTTAGCCTATCGTTCATTGGAGTCCATTTCCTAATCTAGCCCTCAAGGTAGTAGTAGGTGTTGGTTTGCAAGGGTCTTGGACCTTTTGGAGTTTGTTGGTATTTCATTGCATAGACTTCCTCCATTTCGATACTTCTTGGATGCCCTAGCCACCTCTTACCTACTTGGCAGAAGTTGAACAGGATCATCTGGGATGACATTTACAGGTAGTTTGTCCAGTTCACTTGGACAAACCACTAGGGTGGGTTACGTCCGAAGATGGCCTTCTATGTTGAACACTTCATAGAGGCAAGGGATGGACTCATTATCAAACCCCCATACACATCTCGTCATTGGGCGCAGTCTCTTCATATCCCCCTAGGCTAGTTCTGAGTGGGCTCACATAGACTTTGAGTTGAGACGAATCACCAGACTATATGGGCAGAGAGGATTTGCTAGCTGTGTCATCTTCTTGAGATTGAGATAGAGGAACACTTTGTATTCTGCTTCCCCATTTACCATGAGATCCATGGGAGGTTTCATTGTTTATTCAGGAGGACCTAGACGCTATCCAGTTTCTTTAGGTACCTAGACCATAAATGTTTGGTTCTTTACATGCAGGAGGCCCTTAAGCTTTATGCCCACATTCTCTAGCCTCCTCCTAAACCAGTTTCCGCTCAACATATTACTTCCTTCTTTACGGTGCTCTCATCAACAAGGGGCACCGAGGATAGACTAATAGCGGAATTGCCTCTTACTCCAGATCAATGCAGATCCTAGGGACCATCCCCATCCCCCTTCTCTCAGAGACTTCAAATACATTGCCAGACCAAATCCCTTACTAGTAGGTAGACAAGATCACCTAGACATTAGTGACGGGTTACCTTTTATAGACAATAGTGCAATGGGTGGCCTAGATCTTCCTTGGGACACCATTCTATCTTGAGTTTTTTTCAGTCGGCCTCGGTTGTTAGGAGAGATAGATCTAGTGGACCGTGATCTAGTTATTGGATCCTTTCCCTCTATACATCTCCTTCCCATTGCGGTTGCTCGCACTCGAAGTCGAGGATTTTCCATGTTTTAGTATAGATCTCAGGCTTTACTTTACTTTGTTGCTCTTCATTTGTTGGACATTAATAAAATCATCTTATCTTATCTTATCTTATAGGAGACATTTTGGTACTCAACAGTCCCTTTGACCTACTTTGTGGTCATCTGTTGGACATTAATATAATTATCTTATCTTATCTTGGTTATGGGATTTTGGTTTTGCTATTTATTTTGTATACTGCATCCTTATACACTTGAGGACCAATTGCATGTTTTTAAATTGGCTCTGGAACCTCTATATATCTTATCAATTAGCTTTTATGCATACTAAATGCTTGTTTCAAAATTCACATTTGTTTTAAGTTGGCTCAAGTATCTTTATTGCTTTTATTTTTCTATAAACATTTTTGTGTTTTATTGTGTTAAATAAAAGCCTTTATTTTTTTCCAAGTTACATTGACCGGGGAAAATCCCTGGGTACTTCTCCTCATTTTGAGGATTGTATGCAGGGTAAACCCTAGAATCTTCAGGGCACAAGGTCGGTCAACAACAAGACTCAAAGCCATTACAACAATATACTTGTTAAGAGCTCAACATGTCACTTGCGGGAATTGAAATTGGGTGGGGAGGATAACAATCATTGCTCCCAACCACCCGAGCTAAAACCAATTGACTATAAAAGCCTTTATATTACACCCAAGGTTTCCCTTGGAAATATAATACAAAGGAAGGCAACCTCTTAATCCTAGACGCTAGATGCTCACCAAGATATAATATATGTTTTTAGGTTTGCAACAAAACTGTAGAGTGTGCAAAACTAGCTGATCAAAACAGAGAACCCAAACAAAAGGGCAAGGCAAACCCAGTGCAAGCGCAACTGTAAGGAAAGATATTGCTTTATGTGCCCTGGCCAAGAGCCTATCCACGACTATTGAAAATTTGAGAGCATATACGGTATACCCACTGGCTTGGAATCTGTTTCTAAGGCAGTCAGAGTTGAACCCTGCACTTCCAAGAGCTTTGCTGCTGAAACAGACCTTATGGCTATGGATAGCTTATGAAACAGACCACTCAGGGACTTGAGGGTCAGTCTTTTCCCCAATGATAACCATAGAAATAAAATTTGCAAACTTTAGAAAACAGACCTTCTGTAGGTAATCATTGCTCTGAGAGACAGACCATAATAATTCTTACAAAGGCAGAACAACCCTCCTTCCCAATGAGGAACAAAACTAGGAAAACTTGGCTTCATTAATTTCTGAATCAGATCACAAGAGAGGCTCCAAGCCTTGCACTTCCTTTGCATCCTTGCTATGGAAAAATCTTGATTCATGGGTTGTGCCGAGTCTTACTACAAAGTTGGCTGCCTTATTGGCACCCCTATAACAATGGCAAAACTTAACCTCCTTTAAAGAGGAGGCTGTCTGTCTAGCTTCTTCTACGATTGCTCTAAGGCAGAACAGTCTATTGAGCCCGAGTATAAACCCTTGATAACAATAGCTGAATCACCCTCCACAATGAGTTTTTAAATACCCAGACTAATTTTTTTCTTCATACCTCTTGCTGCTGCTTCTGCCTCAACTATGTTATTAGAGTCTGAACCCAACTCTAAGGCATAATAAGCCACTAAATACCCTTTTCAATCTCTGATGACACCTACCCCTGCTCTTACAACAATTTGTGTGTTTATTGTATTTAATTTAAAAAAATCAGTTTCCATTCATATGAATGTTTTGTCTACTTTTAAATCAATTGGCAACAAGAACTATAAATTTCACAAGCTTGGGTAGTGTTTTTTTAATTTGTATATAATTCTCTCCGAGGAGAGATCCTAGAATATTAAAAGGTGGTGTATCCTATTGTAGCTGCTATAGAAAACAATTCAACTGGAGTTGCCTTATCATTATAAAATTTGGGTTTTTGAGCCAGTACAAAGCAACTTGCTTTCATATCCGGCCCAAACCCAAAACTAGGCTGAGATGACACGTAATTATCAAAAGAAGAGATGGTTTTTTTGATGACCATAGACAAAGGGAGTGCTACTTGCCATGTGTCAGTCTGTTATTCTTCTCCCTTGTATATTGTTGGTTGGCTGCTCAACACATCCTCCACTTACTATCTCCAGGTTGTGGATAACCTGCTTTTGAAACCTTGTCCACTAGCCATGAAAAAATGATGTCCAGGCACTTGATTCCCACCATTAACTGATCTGGGGACTTAATCACTTTTTGAAGTTTATGTGCCTTTGAGTAAACCAATTGGCCCTTTCCCTCAGATATTTTTCCAGGTTGAGAAAGACATTCAAGATCTGTTTGTTGGAGACTGTGTTCGTGGTTTTTCTGCTTGGGCTGTGGGTATGGACCCTAATTTCTTGCTGCTCCATAAAATTATTGAGCCATTCTTGCATGATGAAGGGGTTGGTGGGTTGAGGTGTTCCCCTGAGTCCTCGTTGAAGCCTGGGTGGTCCTGTGATCCTATAGTTTGAGCTCGCCTATTGGGTCTTCCTCTTCCTCTATAAGTCCAGGAGGCTTAAGGTACATCCTCCTTGAATGTTATGGTACCAATATAGCACATCCTTCCCTTTCTTGGCAAGGATTTTTCTTGTTGTGAGTTCCTTATAGATGATTCTTATAGCTTTTTCCAGGATATTTATTTTAAACTATTGGTTGCACCTTCAAGAGGGGAGTCTAGCCAATAATCATAACTTTTATCCATTTGAAAAGAAGCAGCCTATTCCGAACTCTACTTAGGGCTTGTCTATTTTGAATGGTTTGAAGCAATTCTAGGAATCATCCCAAAATTTTGCAGACCTACAATCATGGATATCAAAAGCAAGTGTTTATCAATCACATTTTTGTTTTTGAGAACATTGTTACATATACTAGAATCTTTGTTGATTTCTTGCTTAGAAGCTTCTTCGAAAGTGTTGATAATCTTCAAGAGTCTTTTTGCTTCTCTGATGTCAACTTCTCCTACTAGAAGAGTATTGTTTACAAACTGGACACGAGTGAGGCCTATTCGTGGAGGCTTTCAGTCCTTTAATCCAATTAGACTACCTTGCTTTTGATAAGGATCTACCTAGAGCTTCATCTATGCTAATGACTAAAAGGGAGGAGCGAGAGTATTCTTTCCCAGAGCCTCTGGAGGATTGAAGTAATTTGAAGGTCCTATTGACGAGGATTGAAAACGAAGTTGTGGAAAAGCATTCTTCCACCCATTACATCCAATTTTGCTTGAAGCCAAATTTGACAAGAATCTTCTTTATAATGTTCCATTGAACCTTATCATAAGCTTTTGCCAAGTCTAATTCGAGAAGCATACCTTTATCTTTCCTCTTTTTTGTTGAATGGATGGCTTCTTGAGCAAGTATAATTCTGCCAACAATTTCTCTCTACCATGAAACATCCCTGTTCTTCTGATATGATGGATTTCAGGAGGGGTCTTAGCCTAGATGCAATAATTTTTGCAATGATTTTGTATGATTTCTTACATAGAGAAATTTGTTTGAAAGATGCAAAGTCCAAATGCTCTTCCTTCTAGGGATAAGGGCCTAGAAAGTAGAGTTCGAAGCTTTGAGAATTTTCTTGGATTTCTTTGAGTCTTTGATTACATCCTTTAGATCTGCTTGGATCACATACTGCATTCTTTGGTAAGAATCTATTGGAAAAATCGTTAGAATAATGGCTTTGTTCGTTTTCATTAAAATGAAATCATATTAATGCCTATTGATAACCAAAAATGGTGAATGAGATTCGAAAGTACTTGGAAAATGGGTGATAGGACCAACAAATGACCAAAAATAGGTCAATTGGACAAGGAAGTATAATCAATGATACAATGTACAATGTTGTAGGAGTGCCCCAGGCTACTTTGAAAGCATAAAACAAAAGAAACACATGATATAAGCAATACATCATGATTGTTAAAAGATGAGATGCGGAGGTAGAGAGTGAGGAGGAAGAAGTGCCCATTGTTGCATCCACCTCTAAAAAGGCACCAATACTTTATCTGAAGATGTCCTCTGGAAAGTACCTAGGGTTGTTAGGGCATTTTTTGCATTGAGCATCGAATGATATGCTCGTCGATTAGTGCTTCCAAGTGTTTAGGTAGGTTGAAAAAAGGTGTAATTAGTTTTGATAGGGCGGGGTTTGGAAGAGACCTATAAATTCCATCATTATAGAGTCATTGCATAACACTTGTAAAGAGTTTGACACCTATGGTCGGTATATTAGTTGAAAGTGGAAAGGGTTCCTCTTGACTCATGCGATAGGCAATGATGTTTCTCCCAAGTCTTGTACTAAATGGGGCACGTGAAGATAAAATGTTTCTTAGGTTCCACCCCTTGTATATGGCATAGTTATATCCTCTTCTCTTGGGGGATACAATTCTCATACTCAATTTGAAGTTGATGAGAGGTTACCTTGAATTATCTAAGGGGGAACTTGAGGCCATGAGCTAGCGGATGGGATGACCATCCTTTAGCGGTAGAAAATGTTCCAAGTAGAAGGATAGGCCAAGAACCTTGGAAGGGAGATCCAAGTAGCTTGTATGTATTGTCATTAGGTGTCATCCTTGATCGCTTTGTTGATCCCCTCATAAACGGGAAGAAGGTGGCTGGAGCCTGGGAGCATAGAAAGTAGCATAGATATATATGCCAATGGATTGTAGAAGTGAGGAGGCTTTTAGATAATCAAATGCATCTTCGACTTGAGGCTGTAGAAGCGATTTCCATCAAAGAACAAAGGGTATCTATTATGTCCTAACCACTGTTGAATATGTCGGCGATATAACGGAAATGTCGGATGTGTCGTCGAAATTTTCCCTCAGCCGAAATTTTTCGTTTGAATATGTCGCGAAACTTCCGATAAATTGAATGTGTCGCGACACATTCATTAACTTGCGACATTTTCTCAATGTGTCGCGATTCGATGGAATGTGTCGGCTTGCTCATTTTTTTTTGCAAATTTAAAGTGCGTGAGGGGTTTTAGAGGCCGCGGGTGGCTTTTTTTCTTCATTATTTCACTTGTGAAGTGTGAGAGAGCTAGAGAGGTGTGAGGAAAACCATTGTGCATCTATCCAAGGAGGAGAAAGCCAAGGATCTTGCTTCCATTAGCGCCAGCGGAGAGATCAAGATTTCCAGGTATGATCAAAAACATTTTTTTTTCATTTGTTTGAAGATTTGAACTTTCTTTTTTTAATTTTTAGAGTTAGGCTATGGTTTGCATTGTGCAATGTGCCTCTTCTTGTTGTTTTTGAATGGAAGATTCAATCATTCTAATTCATTTATCTCTTATTAATAATTATTTAACCTTTGCATTATGGTGTGTTTATTTTTATTTTTTTTGTGCCATAGGTTTAATATTTTCATCTAAAGAAAATGCCGAAGGCATTGGATCCAATGTGGGTGTATGGTGAACCTGTGCAACTTCCCAATAGACAAGTATTGACATGCAATCTTTGCGGCAAAAAGATTTTTGCAGGAATTAGCCGCTTGAAATACTACCTTGCCAAAATCCCTGGGTTTGATGTGGATCCTTATCCAAAAAGTACCCCAGAAATTGTGCATATTGCAAACCAATCACTCATTGATATGGCTAATAAGAGGGATGCGATCGAGGCTCGCAAAAAAGAACTTGCACGTTCCATTGCAAATAGATACAGTGGAACAAGTGCCTCTGAGGGGGGACCAGTAGTACCACAATCCCACTCCTCAGCCATAGGGCCCTCAACTTTTGCAGCCCCCTCATCAACCTCATCTTACTTTGTGATGAGGTCAACACCTGGGGGGCAACCTTCTATTCGGTCATTGATTAAAATAAAAGAGACGGAGGAGGCTGACAAGCTTGTGGCCAAATGTTTTCTTTGGAGTGATATACCTTTTAACATTGCCAATAACCCCTTCTGCCATCCCATGTTTGAAGCTACTGCAATTGTTGGCCCGAGGTATAGGGGCCCTTCCTATCAGGATTTGAGAGGGTGTCTCCTTCAAGGGGAAAAGGCCAACTGCATAGAAAGATTAGCTCAGCTCAGGGAAACATGGAAGACCACTGGATGCACCGTGATGTCGGATGGGTGGACTGATGGGAAAGGGCAGATCAATTCTAAACTTCTTGGTTAGTTGTCCCAAGGGGACAATGTTTATCAAAAGTGTTGATGCAAGTGCATATACAAAAGATGCACAATTATTATGTGAGTTGTTGGATGGCTTAATCCGAGAGATAGGCCCGCAGTATGTTGTCCAGGTCATCACGGACAATGTTGCTAATTATGTTGTTGCTGGGAGGATTCTTATGCAGAGGTATCCATCCTTGTACTGGAGTCCTCGTGCCACCCATTGCATTGATTTGATGCTAGAGGACATGGGAAAACTTCCTTGGATCAAGGAAGTCATTGATTCAGCTCGTAGTGTGAGAATATATATATATAATCACACATATGTTCTTTCACTCATGAGACAATTCACAGGGAACAGAGAGTTGGTGCGTCCCTCAATCACACGTTTTGCCACCACCTTCATTTCTCTTTAGTCGCTCCTCAAAAGTATGTTGGACTTACAAAGAATGTTTCTTTCTAATGAGTGGGCTGCTTGTGTCTATAACACCAAACAAGATGGGCAAGCCATAGCCCAACTTGTGGGACATGACTTGATATTCTGGAGTGGAGTAGGGGAGGTATGTACCATTAGTGAACCTTTGGTAAAGGTTCTTCGATTGGTTGACGGTGAGAAGCCCGCAATGGGCTACTTGTATGAGGCCATGGATAGGGCCAAGGAAATTATCTACCGGTACTATGAGAACAATGGGGAAGAAGGACTCACCAAGAGAGCTCAGATATGGGGTGTGATTGATGAGCGATGGAATAACACTCTCCATCGTCCCATTCATGCAGCAGGGCTCTACCTCAACCCTGCATTCGCTTATGCTTGTGGATTTAATTTTGATGGTGAGTTCATTGATGGTTTCCTCCAGTGTGTTCAGAGGATGGTGCTGACTCCAGTTGAACGCTTAGAGATTTCTAGATAGAATGAGATATATAGGATGGCATCCAGGATGTGTTAATGTTTTATGCTGATATTATAGTTCTTTGCATTTCATAAGATAAGAGCATAATATGAACAAGATCACTGAGAAATACACATCCACAATAGACACAACATTTATCCTGGGAAAGAATGCTCTTCGCAGTTACATTATTTCAACAGGATGTTGGGCTATGATATGGCTGTCCAAGATAGGACCACAAGGATGCCAGGTAAGCTTCAATTTCAAATTTTGTTTATTTCTTTCTATATATTATATATGACATTTATTGCTTGATGGAAATCTGAAATATAATTCGTTGTCTTCCTTTCATTTTATTCATTGTAGATGTCTGGTGGAAAGCTCCCAGAGCTGCAGAAACTTGCCGTTCGAGTGCTTAGTCAAACTTGCAGTTCTTCAGGTTGTGAGCGCAATTGGAGTGTCTTTGAAAAGATACACTCCAAGAAGCGCAACATGTTAGAAATGTTAAAAAATGCAACAATCAAAATTTAAATTGTTTAAACTTTATATTTTTTTTTTAATTTCAATTTTTACAACTTAGTATTTACTATTTATTTACCATCACTAACTATAGCTCTCAATGTACATATAGGTTAAGTACCCAGCGCCTTAATGACTTGGTATATGTCTACTACAATCTAAGGTTGTGGGTGAAGCAACTGGACAAAGAACCTGACATAGAAGCCATTTCATTGGATAACATTGACACCACTAGTTAGTGGAGGGTGGAGATTCAGGAGCCTGAGATGGAGGAGGCCCCCGAGTGGTTGGAGGAGCATGTAGATAATTTGATGGAGGAGCGGGCAACAGAGGAGGAGGAGGAGGAGGAGGAGGAGGAGGTTCCACTACCAGTGGATACAGAGGCTGAGGAGGAGATTGGACTTCCAGTGGATCCAATGCTACCACCACCTCCACAGAGAGCCATACCTAGAGTTGGACTTGGGTCTGTTGGGACTGGGAGGAGGCAACACACTTTTCCTTCCACCTCGTCCCCATCACTTACCACCTCAGAGGGAGCATCTGGAGCAGTTTGATCTTCCACTCCAACCTCATCTAGAGTACCTCCATGACCACCTACTGCTTCCAGAGGAAAATTGGTGCCCTTTACCCGTAAAAGGGCTAGAGCAGCAACAACACCACGACATAGAGGGAATCAATGATTTGGATTCCTATGATCTATCATTTTCATTTTATCATGTACTATTTAGTATCTAGATGCCTCATGATGATTCATCTCATGAGATACATTTATTTTGATCAGTTGATGTGATTTTGTATCTACTATCATCCTATCAGGAACATGTTTCAGAATTTTCAGTTTAGTAACGATATGTGACCACTTGACATCTTATGCATCTTATTTATTGGTTGTATTTTCATATTGATGTAGAAAAGTGTTTATTTGATGTTGTTGTTGCTTTACAAGTTTAAAAAAATTAAAAAAATTGAAAAAAATGATTGTTTTTGTATTTTTTTGAGGTCTTGCCGACATATTCCGACATTTTCCGCCGATGTCGCTGAGAAGATCTCTTCTGGACCCTCGCCGACACTTTCCCCGACACGACATATACATCATTGGTCCTAACACCAAATCTGATATGGTATGAACCTTGTAAAGAAGGGAAACTAGTCTGAAAATGCTCTCAAGGTGCATGGGATAGGCACCAATCTTGGCCTTAACAATGCCTTGTGGGTTTTTCTGCTTGCATTGAATCACTTGATACAACATGAGGGATTGTGCTTGCTTAATGTGAGCCCAATTAGCAAGCAATAAGCTAGGCCCCCCAGATGTCAACCCCATATAGAGAGTAGTTAGCTTGATGTGTTAATATTATGGTAGCTACGGGAGGTATTTACCTCCACATGTAAACTTGACGAGAATAGAATATTCCGGGAAGCAAGAAGAAACCCTAATGAGTTGGCTAATAACCCTAGAAGACAAGTCGACTCAAGAGGATAATTGGTATTATGTTATTAGCCTACAAGAGAAGAAGTTGGCCAGAAGAAATATTATATACTAAGTAAATAGACACCCAGAATGAGAAGTCGTCCCAACCAGTTAGCCAAAATTAGTATAAATATAAGAGGCCAGTCTTCATTCTGGCAGGCATTCTCAGAATTGCAGAGCAGGACTTGTGCGCACTGCAATTGCCCAGTTTGTGCACAAGTTTGGAGGAGAGTTACCGTTGTAGTTGTTGCAGCTAGCATATTTCGGTTTTGGCTTGGACTATCTCTTGGTTATGGTTTGGAGTCTGGACTATCTGATCAGCTCTTGTTTGGTGCGCTATCCTTGGAGAAAGGTGCGCTACCCTTTGTTTGGCTATCTAGCCTAGGGTTTTCTTCCGGAGTGATTCTCTGTCAAGGTTAAGGTGCTTGGAGGGTGGCTTCGGCCTATGGTTGGGTGACAATAGTGATATTGTCGATGGTAAAACGAGCACATCCATTATATTCTAACAGGTT